>PVLD010019328.1:0-36715 GCA_004027595.1 Dinomys branickii
CTCCTCCACCACCACCCCAACCACCCCTTCCGCCGCCTTCTTGTCTCTTTTGCCAAGGGGGCATCTCAGGGGGCGGTGGTTCAATTTCATTTGGCCGTCCTCCTCTGTCCGGGACTCTTCCCATCAGCACCTGTGTGAAGGAATGCTTTCTTTCAATTTCTAATGTTTTAAAAATTAAAATGTATATAAAGGCTTCAAATTATAATAAAATTACTGTTTACAAGAAACAGAAGCCAAATATTTAACAACATGAAAATACTGGGTGTGGCTGTATGAATAATACTGAAAATATGAGTGTAAGGTTTGTCAAATTTCTTAGAATGTGGTATTATTTTAAAACAATCTGGGTATTTCTGAAACTTAAAGGCTTGTTAATTTTCTCTCACTTAATTTAACAAATTCTATAACGAATATAATAAGCATCATACTAAAATTTTTCAACAAGACATTTTCAATATATACAAACTACATACCCTACATTAACTTCATATACTTTTATATAACTCTGGGCTTTCTATTCCTATTTAATACAGAATATCCAATAAATGACTATATTCCTAAGCACATTATTTCAATAATGATAAATTATATATAAAAACATGGAAGTAATGAGGTCACCATTGAATATAACTATAATTCGAGGCATCATTGCAAAGGGATATATACTAAGAGTGTCAAAAACTATTATTCCTTTTTTGGGGGGTAGAAGCATATTTACTTTCAATAATGGTAGTTATTATTACAGGTTGAGTACCCCTAATCCTGAAATCCAAGATATAGAATGCCCCCAAATCCAAAACTCAAGTGCCAATGATGTCTTAAGTGGAAAATTAAAACTGATCTCATGTCAGTCAAAGCACTAATGCACTAAAATAATGCATAAATTTACCTTCACACTATATTATAAGGTATATATGATACATGAACAAATTTTATGTTTAAGTTTCATTCTTATCCCCAAAATATATCATTAATGCAAATATTCCAAAATTTTTTTTTAAATTCAAAAATTGAAAACACATCTGGTCCTAAGCATTTCTGTATAAGAATAATAAAGAGTTTATGTATTCCTTGAACTATGCTTTACAGTACTTCGAAAGATAAGTTAGGAAAGAGGCTATTTTACATTAGCAACCTCCTCTAGAACAGAGCTACTTTATATCCCCATGAGAGGAGTGACAGAGATAACTGCGAGGAGGGTGTCGAGGGCCTGCCACAGCCCAGCGGAATACAATAGCATCCTGCTAGTGCTTTTCAGGAAGGCAAAATATTTACTCCTCAACCAAAATGACTTAAAATCAGTTGGAATCTACTTCCACTAATCAAAATTGTACTTAGAAATTTATGTCATAATGAAATAAAGCAGTACAACCTCATGCTGGAACAACGCTCTAGGTATGTATACCTTCTTCTAACGCGAGCAATAACACCCTGGTTACCAAACCCATAGAAACAGACTTCCCAGGCTATTAGTGTCATTGGCCTCTCCCAGCCAGGGTGGTGGGCACAGGAAGATGATGCATGCTCAGGAACTGATCATGAAGTTACCCTCAAAAAAGCAGACTGTCAGTAAAGCAATGGGCAGTATCACTTGCAGAAGCAAAACACTTGGTCCAGTAAAACTAGATGGAGATTATAATTCAATGCAACATACTAAGTAACATATTGGAAAAAAAGAACACTTTCAGAAGATAAGAGGGATTGACTTAAAATGGTAGCAGAGGCAAATACTAGTGACACCTAATTTAGTAATAATCAGCAAACTAGTAACTAAAAAACAACCATCACCCAGGCTAAGGGTATATATAGTTTAGTAGCAGAGCAACAAGGCCCTGGATTCAATCCCCTGCACCACAAAAAAACCAAAAATCCCTCTGGCCAAACACCCTGTCTCAAGCTAGACTGAGCGAAAAACAATGTTGTTTTACTCATGTCTTTTATAGTGCTGGGAGTTACAACTAATGGCCCCATACTTACTACCTATAGCCCTTACCTGTTTATTTTTTACTCTTTTGCAATAACCTTTGCTGTGGAGGGCTCTACCTCAATGGAAAAGACATGCGGGTGAAGCTAACATTCTAGATTACTGTTACTCTAATATGTTGTTTAAAAAAAAATTCAGATACCTTCAGGTTGTTTAAGACCACTCCACAGAAAAACTCAGCTTTAGAAACTTCCCCAAGAAAGCATTTTCTCTAAGGAAACACCAGAGCTGGGATGTGGACCCAGACTGGTGTGACACAGAGCATACTCTTCCTACCTTTCTACCACATACAGAGTCAAATGACAGGACATGAAACAACTGTTTCAGATTCTGACAAACCACGGCTACAAATTGGGGAAAAAAGAAATCTTTGCTAAAGTTGCTAATAAAAATGACTCTAAATTCCTCAAATTCAGATAAACCACTGATTCAATTTATGAATGCAGAATTCAAATGAACAAACACAAATAACAAAATTAAGCCTCAATGGAGTTCACCAAGACACAAAAAAAGGGTATTATAAACTCTACCGTGCTAAGAGAGACCAACCTTATTAATGGCACATGCTGTTTTCTCCCGACTCACGCCACTACTTGTCCTAATGATCTTGGACAGATCTTCACGAGCAGCAAGTAGGTGCGCCAACGTCACAGTCGTCTTGGGTGACAAAGCATAACGCTTAGGTTGGTAAATTCTTGCTATGCTATCTGTCTTTACCTAAGTTACAAGGGTTGGGCGGGGAATAAACAAAAGTAAATTTTACTGAAAGCAGTAACAACAAAACTTCAGAGAGAAAAAGGAGATGATGCACCAGCCAAGAAAAAGTATTCACATATATGATAATTTATATGTAAAATAAAGAAAAAAAAGACCTACAGCAACAACTCTAAGTAACGTACCATGAATGGATTAAAATACCTAAATGTAGTTTTACTGAAACAGGTACAGGACTTTAAAAAATAAAACATCAGTACTGTCTTGCCAAATAAAAGGAATACATGAATAAATTGTGAGACATATCAAGTTTTTGGATGGGAATATTGAGTATTACTGACAACTTTTCTCTCAAGCTATAGATTTACTGTAATCCTGTTAGAATAGTTTTGGGGAAGATGAAAAAAATCTAAAATTAATCCAGAAATTAAATACAGAGGAATTACTCAAAGGATTTTGAAGAGTCCCACCAGGTACTAACATACAATATGAAACTGTTACTACCTTAAAAGCTAGTACTTACTGAACACTTACATTTAAAATAAATGGGGAAGAATTCCAATTCTGCCCACTTACTAATGAAGGTTCACCTGATCCCCAAGTACAAGTATACAGAGAAATGTACACTTACTCCACTGACATGGACAGACACAGCCTAGTTTATCCAAGTGCACCAGAATAACAGCAAAAATTAAGTTCATGAAGCGAGGCACACTGTATAGACAAGAATCAGGCTTGAGTCGCCTAGAAAGCTAAGTATTACTGAAATAGCAATCTTTTAATTTTATCTGCAGTAATAATAGTTTGAACCAGCAAATCTGTTATTAACACTCTTTATTTTTCTGTATCTGTCTACAAAGTGTTTAGAAAGAGAGTCTATGTAAAATACATAAAGGAGGATTTACATATAAGTGAGTCAGACTGAACACGTTAAATAATAAAAAGATACACACATCTTACAGCAAAGAGAAGGAAAGGACACAAGGAATCAACTTCTCTGAAAACAATATGGAACTGAAAATCGGAGTTAACTACTGTGGACAAAACAGTCTACTCTTCCAAATCCATGCTGTAACTCCTCTCCCACTGACCAAAAGGGAACACAAGGTATAAAAGAAAATGAGATTTCTGTTTTTGAAAAAATATGAGCAGCTATAGAGAAAAGATGTTTTACATGCTGGCAATTAGAACTATCGCAGCACAACAGCCAGCTCTGAAGCCTGATAACAGTATCTCCACCAATGACAAAGGTTTCCAATCATGTTTTCAGTGCTTCACTCTTCAATATGGAAAACCAAGAAATACTATGCAGTTGAAGAATGCCACCAGTAAGAGTAATCAAGAAAAATAAACAAGCAAATAAAAAATTACATTAGAGGAAACACATAATTGAAGGGAAAATGCTTCCTTGAAGAGATCAGAAAATAGAAAGATATGTAAGCAAAACAAATACAGTCAAAAAAGTCATACTACCAAAAAAAAACCTGATACACAGATTTAATGTAATCCCAATCTACCAACACCATTCCTTGCAGATCTAAAAATAACAGCCTGAAATTCACATGGAATTATGTAAAGACCCAAAATAGTAAAAGTAATCCTGGATAACAAGAGGAAAGTAGGATTTACATTACAAAGCTATAGTGATTAAAAACAGCATAGTGCTAATAAAAAATTTTAAAAAAGACTTGTGGATCAATGGAACAGAATGGTGGAAGCAGAAAGATCACCATGCACATTCAGCTATTTGATCTTTGACAAAGAGGTCAAAAATATACACTGAAGGAAAAATAGCTTCTTCAATAAATGGTGCTGGGAAAACTGGATATCTACATGCAGAAGATGGAGTTTAGATCAACACATTTCAACATGTACAAAGCTAAAATCTAAACGGATCAAAGATCTAAATGTTAATCTGCTGGAAAATAAAATACATAGAAGTCTTCTTTAACACATAAGCATAGACAAAGGCATTCTAAACAGAAGCCCAATGGCACAAGAAATGCTACCATGAATCAACAAAGAGGAACATATTAAATTAAAAAGCTGTGCACAGCAAAGGAAATAACCACACAGTGATAAGACAACCTACAGAATGGGAAAAAATATTGCCAGCTATTCCTCCGTGGTGGATGGACAACTGGTAGTCAACTTCTAACACCCAGCTGAACTGAGTCAGTGTGGTGCTAGACGTGAAAGGTCCAACTGAGGACTGTTGCCAACAAAATAAAAAGGAGAACTGGAGAGGATGAGGAGGAGCTGTTGGGGGCTGCTCATTCTCCAGGAGGAGCTTGTCACGCTGGCTTTCCTGATAGGAACTAGGCTGTTCTCATCATCAGAGAAGTTCGGGACTTTGTTGTCACTGAGAATCGCTGGGGTTCACTTTAGGGGAGCTCTGGCCCTTACTTTGGGCATGGCTTCCTGGCTCCAGTGCAGATCCCTCAGCCTTCTGGAACAGATCCTTCATCCCACTGGCACAGACTTTCTAGCTTCCAACACTGACCTTTGGACCTTCCCAGAGTAGATCCGTGAAACAGACTTGCATGAGACACTGTTCTGGGCTCTAGGCCTCTAGCTGGACTCATGGGGGGCATGGTCATGGGCTTTAGGCCTTAAGCTGGACTCATTAGGACACTGCCGTGGGATTCAGGCCATCAGATGGATTCTTTGGGTCTTTACAGTAGTATAGACAGACTTCCTGACCTTTTTTGTACTTGACTCTTTGGGTGACTATTATATAATAATCCTATAAAGTATGTGTCCTATATTAAATTGCTTCCCCTGCAAACCCACCCTGACTACATCCTCAGACAGAGAATTAACATGTAGAATATATAAAGAACTCAAAAAGAATTAGACTCACCAAAATAAAAGACCCAATAAAAAAAATGGGCAAGCAAAATGAACAGACACTTCTCAGAAGTACAAATGGCCAGTAAACATCTGAAAAAATGTTCAACATCACTGGCCACTACAGAAATGCAAATTAAAACAACACTGAGATTCCCTCTTACTCCTAGAAAGAATGGGTATCATCAAAAAATCAAGTAATAACAAATGCTGGTGAGGCTACAGGGGGAAAAGGAATATTACATTTTTGGTGGAAATGTAAATTAATATAACCCATACAAAAATCAGTATGGAGATTCCTGAAAAAACTAACACAGAAATTCCATTTGATCAGCTATTCTCCTTCTTGGCATCTTCTCAAAAGAATTAAAGGCATCATATTACAGTGATACATGCATATCCATGTTTATAACAACACAATTCATAATAGTTAAATCTTAGGAATAGCCTATGTCCATCAAAAGATGGATAAAGAAAATATGCTGTTTATACACAATGGAGTACTACTCTGCCATACAGAAGAAACTTTTAGGTATGTATAGGCAAATGGATGTACATGAGACCATAATGTTAAGTGAAATATGATTTACTGACACACAAGCTTAAATATCACATGGTTTCTCTTACATAAGAAACCCAAAACAAAGTACAAAATAAAAGAATAAGAAGTAGGGAGATCTTTTTCAAATGGGAAAGGAAGTAAGAGGAGGAAGGGAGGAAAAGGATTGAAAAAAGAACTGCATAAAAAGAAGAGAGCTCATGCAAATGGAAAGGGGACCAAGAGTCGGAACTTATGAGTAAGGCAGGGTGGGAGGGTAAAGAACCACAGTAGATGTAAGATGAATTACATACACGTGCCAACTTCCCAAAACAAATGTAATCATGTACTACAAAAAGGTACTAATAAAATAGTAACAATAAAGTTCCCATATACATTCAAGAAGCTAGTACACTCTAGGGATAAAATCATGAAAAAAGAAAATTCAAGAATAAAAAGATATTACGAAAATTTTAAAATGACTTTAGAAAAAAACTGAACATCAAGTACAAAATAAACTGAGTACCTTTTCAAGAAAGTAAATCAAAAAGGAAGATTTAAAATGAGAAAATAAAGCAACTTTCATAGATCTATCGAGAATGTCAGGTATAAGAATTTCAAAGAGAAAAAAATAAATTAATAAAGAAAAATATGAAAGCTAAGAGTCTACACATTGGAAGGTCCATCTAGGGTTTAGCATAATAAATAAAAAAAGATTCAAACTAACGTACTATAAATTTTGAAAAACTATAAGAGAATGAAAGAGCCAAATAGCTTCCAGAGAAAAATAACCATTCAAAAGGACAGGAAATGACAGTTTTCTTTCTCTTTTCTTTTATTACTATATATTTACAATATATAATGTTTAGGTTGTTTTAAGAGTAGCACTACATCTTGAAAAAATAAAGCAATGTCTTCACTATTCTTAGAGAAGAATGTTTCAACTTAGAATTTTGTGTTTGTCCAATCAATCACACAAACATTTTCAGAAAACAGGACCCAAAGACACTACATTCTATGTGCTCCTTTCCGTGGAAGTTCTTAAAAATTCATCACAGCACAACGAGGAACACCCCACGAAAGACAGGCCGCGGGACCCAAGGACAGCAATACACACAGCCCAACTTTAAACCAGAGGGTACAAGTTTCTGAGAAAGAAAATATGCAGAAAAGGGAGAACTCATTACAAGACATATCTCTTTGCTTTGAAGTATTCTTAAAAGCAAAAAAGTATTTCTTCATACTGAAGAAGTACACGGCAAGAAATTAATTAATTAATTAATTAATTAAAAGGAAGAAGAGATCTGCAAGTTGAATGACTTTCCAAAGATGTCCAAACCCTAATCGTGGGAGTTCTTGATTATTACCTTGCACATGCATATGTAATTAAGTTAGGCATCTTGAGATGAAAAGAGTATCTTGTGTTATCTGTGCCCAACATAATCATCGAGAACCTTAGAGATGATGTGACAACAGATGAAACAAAAGAAAGATCACATTTACTATCAGCTTTGAAGACAACATGAGACTGAAACCTGCAATACCAAGGAAATGTAAGGAAATGAATTCTCTAAAGCAGCAGGGAGGAATTCAACTTGTCTACAATTTAGAACTTCTGGTCTCCAAAACAGTAAGAAGATAAATTTGTATTACTTAAGCTACTACATTTGGGACAATTTATTATAGTAGCCATAGAAAACTAATGAGAGGGAGAGACAAAGGCAGACAGAAAGAGAAACAGACAAACAGGCAGAGAGGCAGACAGACAGACACTGACACCAGGCTCATATTAGAGAGAAGAGGAAAAAAACAGTCAGCCCCAAGGACACAGGCCTATAAGACAAGCACCCTGGATATTTCAGCCCCAACACCAGATGAATGCAGCTACATGCAGCAGCTGTTATAACAAAGTACCCAAGGCTGATAATTTATAAAAGTTTATTTGGCTCCTGATTCTGGTGACTAAATTTAGGACCCAAAAGGCATAAAGCCATAATTCGGGCAAGAGCTCCTCTAGCTGCATTACAACATGGTGAAGATATAGAAGGGAAAATTGCCATATGCAGAGGCACCAAGCACATGAGGAGGCCTTGCATAGTAGTCTAACAATCTATTTACAAAAGAACAGATTCACTCCTTCAAGACTAAACTCAGTCCAGACTGGAACCAATCCATTCCTGAGGATGGATGACCTAATTCTTTCCTTAGGCCCTACCTCTTAAGGCTTCCACCACTTAACACTATCACAGTTGAGACCAGGCTTCCAGTACCTGAGCACCAGAAACACCAATGATACCCAGCCACGGGACTGACCCCATCTGATAGAACATGGAGCAGATGAATTGTCCAATTAATCTTAACTATGGAAAAAAAAATCCAAACTATGTAATAATATCTGAACCGCATTTGTGGCCAAGAAAGAGTATAGGCACCAGATTTACCCATGACTTTACAGTAACTTAACAAAAAGAGAAAAAGGAAACTGGGTAACTTATGTGAACCAATGACTCTCATACACTGGACATGAAGGAGCTCAGGATAATGATCCCAGAAAAAAGAGGTAAGTCCTATAAATGTCCCTGTTTACTGTTCGTAGTTTCCAGACTATGACACAGGATGGGGTAAGGAAGATCTCAGACTAAACCTGAGTACAGATTACAGGTAGGAAATAGGAGTAATGGGAGATAGCTCTGTAAAGCTATCTGAAGGGATTCATATCTGAGAATGTGCCCACCCCACATGTTCCATTTCAACTGTAACATATTAACACTGTAACACATTCAGTACCTACCCAGCCTTAAGAAACTTGAAAAGATCTATTCAGGTACCAGTTTTACCTGTACCTATACCTTTACCCTGATTTTTAGCATAAAACTATGGATTTAAAATAAAGGTGAAAGCCTGGGGGGAAATGACATGCTCTGCAAAAAGAAGATTTTACACTAGACTATATTATTACACATGTCCAGTAATTAACCTGGCCCTGTGGTTCGGATTAGTAATAAAGTACAAGCGTGGCAGAACACCACAGCAGACAATAGCTCCTGAAGAGCTGTCACAGGCTACCACCTACAGGACACAAATGGGAAAGCAGCCTCACTTTTGCTCTGTCGGACCACCCAAAGGACTGCACGGTCACATCTAATCGTTTCATTAACATCCGCCGGCGACATTCATATTCACAGGAAAGAGCATCGTTGATTCTTTCCAGGTGTTCCTAAAGAATGTGAGAACACATACCATAACCTTTAGACTCATTCTGTATACAAAAGAAATTTGAAACCTGTAGTAAGTATTACTTTCTACTGATTCAAGAGACTGCAGTACCTGGTGAACATTTTCTGATTCAATGAGACTTTATCTGGTAAACTAAATAATCAATAATACAGTGTTCGCTAGAACATTTATAATACTCAGAAGATATTAAATATGTTTACCTGATCTTCAATTTAACATATTAAGTAAAATATCCAGCTGCTAAGTAGCATGGACAAAGGGAAATACCAATAATTTCACATCTTACTATCTTCAAATCACAACGTGCTATTTTGTAAACGTATGTGTTTGTTAATATGTTTCTGTTCATTTTTTAAATAAAATAAAATTTAAAAGAAAAACAAATCACAACTGTGCTAACATATGGGGCACTGTAAGTACTTTGGGCCAGGTGCGTTTTTCATTAATAATTTGAATATCAGAATGTTTTATTCTAGAATTTCAATATACTTTAATTCTTCAAAATAATACAGTACATGCATAATACACAGTGCAAAATCTAGATGTCCATTTATAAAGTTAAGTAACTACTGTAGTTTGAATGCTGCTTGTTCCCGCCAAGGCTCCTGTCGTAGAGGCTTGATCTTCAGTATGGTGGCAGGAATTTTAAGAGGCAAGAGACAGGAGAAACCGAAAGAAGTGGGGACCCAGGAGGGCATCAGGTCAACTGGGAATGTGCTCTTCTGCTGATTCTCCCACCACTGTCATCCATCATTAGGTTACACAGGTTACACTAGGTTACACAGCCAAGAGGTGGTTCCTGCAAGAGCCTGCACTATGCTGTTTGGACTTTTTCAGCCTCAAACTATGAGCTAAATGAAGTTCTTTACAAAATTAGCCTGTCTTGGATAATTTGTAATAGTAACAAAAATGGACTAATATAGTCATATGCACTAATTTAATCATGTAAAACTAGTAAGAAAGGAAGAATTACCGCTTGTTCCGGACTTAAATCAACTTTCAGCAATGGTTTTCCCACATGATTTTTCTGGACTTTAGAGAGAACATCCTTTACCTGAAAGAAAACACTGTGAAAATGTATACAGTACCCAATTTAAAAGGAGCTTACTCTTGTCTGAAGTGCTGTTTCGAACAATAGAAAGTAAATAACATGTTAAAATGAAATATACCTTTACACTCAAAGGAGTATAATTACAATATAAAATATCTTTTTTAAAAAAGTATCCAGCATATTAAAATTATAAAGCACCTTTTTCCAAGGAAAATAATGCATGGAGACCAAATACCTAACAATTGGCTCTACGCTGAGAATGTGTCTTACCTAAAATAATTACGATGGCACTATCTGACCTCCTGGAAAATTCTCAAAAAGGAAACTAAAATATTTTAAAATCACACTGATTTTTCTCTAATACGCTGTACACATTCCAGTTATGTTTATTCCAATTTCACTGTTCAAGACCAACAGAAGACAACGAGCCTTATGAATTATAGTACCACACACCATTTGTTTTTACTTTTATAAAGTCACTAAGTTACTTGAAATACTTTTATTTTGGTAAACAAGATATTAGGCATTTATTTTTGCTTTAGCAATATTAAAGGTCATCCCAGTAATAGTGATACCTTGAAGGAACTGATTGCAAAATGACAGCCCAAAATGGCCATGTTCTAAACGACAAAAGCCTTCCTTAACTAGAGAAAGCACTGCAAAATTGGATGAAACAGTTTCTTAGTCATAAGGAGTCCAGAACCAGTTCAGATTTTAAATAGCAATAAGCTTAATGTTGAGGGTACTCATTAAAGAAAAAGATTTTACAGTCATGTGGGAAGCTGAGGGGGTAACAGGTGACTATAAATGGGTAAGTTTCTTCTCATGGTCATGGAATTAGATTTTAGTGATGGCTGTACAACCAAGTAAATATACTAAAATTCATGGCACTGCACAACTAAGATGTGTAAATTTTATGGCATGTATATTATGTCTTCAAAGATAATTTTTAAATTAGCTTAGAAAGAACCTGTCCAAATGAGAGCACCAAGCTTAGCTCTTTTAATTTCAAGCTAATCCACTCTACAACAATGCTACAATTGCTGATATGATTTCTACATATTTTATGGGAGACACAAATCTACCTGTGTAACAATGATGTAATTACTCATGATTTCTACGTTTTATATAATTAACTTACTATCTTAAAATGTCATTTCTGTAAGTACCTTATTTTTTCCTTTTTTTGAGAGAGAGAGTCTCACTGTAGTTCAGGCTGGCCTTGAACTCACTATGTAGCACAGACTGGCCTTGAACTCATGGCAACCCTCCTGCCTCAGCCTCCCTAGTGCTGAGATTACAGGCATACACCACCATGCCCAGCAAATACCCCAACTATTGTAAAATCACCATGATTTTACAATAAAAGTTTTGAGTTGTAACTCCTTACTTAAAAGAGATTGTGAATGTACGCTTATAGTTTTTTTATACTCTGCCACACTCGTTTCTAGATTACCTGTTATAGGGTAAGTTAAGAACACATGCTCTGGAAGCTGAACACCCACAGTCAAACCTCAAGTCTACCAATAATTAGAAATCTGCTTAAATTATTAAACCTTTTAGCACCTCAATTTCTTCCCAAGGAATTTGTAAGTAATGATACTATCTACATCATATGATACAAAAATTAGATGATTACATGTAAACATTTAAAACAGTAAATAGTACATATTTGCTGTTAGACATGTTAAGTCATACATTAGAAAATAAAATTTTCCTTTCCCAGTGCTAACAAAATGTCACTTGGGACATTACATGTAGAAGACGGAAAATAAGGAAATTGTTTCATAGGAAGAGAATGGCTTAGGAAGCTCTGTTATGTAAACAGTCCAGGTGGCAACTGTAAGATAAAATCTAGAAGTACAAGATTTTGGGGGCTTTTATATCTTTTTGTTTTTGAGACAGGGTCAAGCTGTGTACTTCAAGGTGACCTTGGCCTCAAACTCATGGCAATGCTCCTGCCTCAGACTGCTGAGCGCTGGGATTATAGGTGTGCACCACTACACCTGGCCTTGCAGTTGTTTTTAACTACTCCATCGAGGGCATTCAGAGCATTCAGCATGCATGCATTCATTCATTCATTCATTCATTCATTCATTCACCATAACACAATTAAACACTTAAAAAAAACTGCTCACTTTCAAAGAAATGACATTTCAACGTAAAAGTTTAATTTGCCTTTTGATTTTGCAAGATAACGCTACTTCTTTCATTATAATACATTACAATCCTAATTAGGAAAGCACCTCCTACATCCTCCAACATTTGAAAATTTCTATCATTCCTCAATATTAGCTATAGACAAATGAAGTCACATGCATCTTAAATTCAATCCAAAGTTTAGTTTACAGGAAAACAAACTTTTCTTAAAAGGGTAAGTATACCTTACAGTTAAAGAGGCTATGTTATGGCTTGCATCTAGATGTCCTTATGTAGTCACTGGACTTTTTTGGAAGTGGCTGAATCTAGAATGTGTGATTGATTGGTGGTACAATGCTAGAATGAAGGCTGCTGGGATTCAGGATTGGTGACTGCTGGATCAGTCCACTGATTGGACTGGCACCACCCTAATTCCAGTAGGCTGGATATAAGGGACAGAGGGATGCTTGTCTCCTGCTTCCTTGTTTGTGCTTTCTATGAATTGGTTCTACTCTGGTCAGAGCTCAAAAAACAAGAAAGCTGGTAAAGACCAAGCTCAGGAGGTTTCTGTGGGTGAAGGAGGACTGCATTGGCTGCTGGGCTCCAGACAATGTGTTATGCCTTGGCAGAAAGTTTGCCTGCATTTTGCTCATGTCCAGAGACTGCCTGAGACTGAGATTATGGATGGCAGACTCATTAATCTTGTTGAACTTTCAAGGTAGTTGAATATTGAGGCCATGGCATAGCCACTGCTGGGAGCTGTTAGCCATATCTATGTTGAGATCAAGAGCAAAGAGTCCATCAGAATGATTTAACACAGAGTTTGGCCAGGAAGGAAGCTCCAGTGGACTGTGGACTGCAAAGACAGAGCGGGTGACATCTTGATCGGTGAGAAGGAATAGGAGACTAGAAAAGATGGCCTGGGTGCATCACAAGAAGCAGCAGGACTCCACCCTTTGCAGCCTCAAAATTACGAAAGTGAAAGACTTTGCTTTGAGAAGAGAGCCCTAGCACACCATGTTCCAAAATGGTGGTGGCAAGGGAAGTTGTTCCTCAGGATTTGGTTCATAGGCATTCAAACCCTATAGGCAAGAGAAGGATGCCTGGCTACTGCTCTGCCTGGCAGCAGACCTTGGCATCATCTACATGGTGATGGTTTTTGCTGCAGGCCGAATGCAACAGTTGTGGGGTCAGGAAAGCTTCCGCCCTGATTTCAGAAGGCCTGGCAAGCCAGGAAGCCCCTTACAGAGCAGTGTGTGAAGCTGTGAGCTGGAGGCCAAAAGGTGCACTGGAGGCCCTAGAAGTCTGCAGAAACCAAGATCATGATCACCTGAGGAAAACTAAAGAAGGAGCAGAGGAGGCCCGAGAGAAGCCACAGGGGGTATAACCACAGGAAATGCCACAGGTGCACAGCCATCCAAGCCCTTTGAAATTCACCTCTTGCCACAGGTTTCCTCAGATGCTGCACATGGAACTACAGGACTTCACGTTTGGCCTGCTGGACTTTGGGCTTGCTTTAATTTCATTCCTTTGTATCCCCACTTGAAACTTTTGGGATGGAAATGTCTATCTTGTCACACTGAGTGTTGCAAGTGTTTAACTTTCTTTTTATTGGTACAGGCGCTCACTGCTAAAAGTTTGCCTTAAGTATCAGAAGAGACTTGAGACTTGGACTTTTCAGCAATGTTAAAACTGTTAGGACTTTGGCAATTCTTAGAGATAGACTATGTCGTTTGTATAAAGGGATGTGTGTGAGTCTTTGGGGGGCCAAGGGTGGAATATTACAGTTTGTGTCCAGATGCTCCACCAAAACCTCATGCCATCATAGGAATTTATGTGGAGGTGGCTGAATCTAGAGTGTGTAATTGATTCATGGTACAATGCTGGGATTAAGAGTGCTCAGGTTAAGGGTGGGAGATTGCTGGATCAGTCCACCGATTGAACTGGTACCGCCCTAATCCTGGTAGACTAGATATAATATAAAGGCTAGAAAGAGGCTTGTTTCCCTCTTCCTTGATTGCTTTTGATGTCTTGTGCTTGCTATGAACTGGTTCTCTTCTGCACTGCCCTTTGCCAAGCCACTGGACCTTGGAGCCAGCCAATTATGACTAAAAACTGTGAATTAAAGAAACTTTTCCCCTTTAACTTTGGATGTTGGGTATTTTGTTTCAAGAACTAGAGAAAAGTAACTCAAACAGGATATTTTCATTTTTAATACAGAATTGATGTATTAGTTGAATCTGGGGGAAAATAAAACAAATACAGTACCTTTGATTCCACTTGATTTAGCATAACCGGAATGTCAGAAGTGGTAGACTTGGGTATGCCAAGGGCATCATACATAGCTTGAACTTCCTGATAAATTTCACTGTTTTTATCTAATTGAGAATTTTTACATTTCTTTTTCTGTAGTATCTGTAAAGCTTGAAGTTCTGTACTTAAAAATACTATAATAAAAAAGATAAAATGAATGTTAACACATGCAAAAATTTAGGGTATTTTCCTGCAATAATTTACTTAAAACAAATATTACCATGTCAACAGCATGATCAACTTACAAAGAAACCACAGTAATTATTAACAGTTGTAAAACACAGTAAACTTCAAAAAAGCACACTGAAATTTTAAAAAACTGAATTTAATGTAATCAGGCAGAGGAGGAATTAATGACTTATTCTCACTGATTTTACATTAGCTGGTTTCAGTTCCATCCTAATATTTTAAATGACCTAGATCTCCATTTTAATAGGTATACATATTTACAAAGGCCCTATTCTGAGTTATGTACAATGTAGATAATGGCAATACAACATCAAATAAGAAAGTATCTGCCCTCAAAGAATTTAGAATCAGTTTTTTGTCTGTTTTCACTCAGTTAAAATTATAGCCACACACAAGTCGCAATTTAATATAGCAGTTTCAACTTCAACTGAGAAGAAATGTCTGGAAAACTGTTTAAAAGTACAAGTGCCAGGATTCTGCCCTCAGTGATTCTAAACCAGTAGATCTGAAGTAAAAGATGGACAACTGTGTGGTTTACATTGCTAGCCATTTTGCTACTGTAAATAAGATTATAATAAATATTCTTTTTATGAATCTTTGTGTACTTAAAGGAGTAAGTATGTATTACTAGACACAGAATTGCCAGGTCAAAAGACAGGTGAATTTTAATTATGATTTTGAAAAGTTGTCCTCTGAAGAGGATACAGCAGTCATTCTACCACCATGTACAATGCCTACAGTAATAACAGTTTATTTTCCTACAAACTTGTATTATAATTTGGGGTGGGGACTCTTTTGTTAACTTGGCAAGAGAAATGGTGTCTTGTCATTTTTTTTTTTTTAACTCTTTAGTTTTGAGGAACACTATACTTTTTTTTTTTTTTTTTTTTTGGTCTTTTTGAGACAGGGTCTCACTGTACAGTTCAGGCTGGTTTTGATCTCACTTTGTAGCCCAGGCTGGCCTCAAACTTGCAACAATCCTCCTGCCTCAGCCTCCCCAGTGCTGGGATTACAGGCGTGTGCCACCATGCCCAGCTATACATCTTTTCATGTTTGTAATTCAAAAATTATTTTTCTGTAGAATGAATGTTCCTATCTTATGTACTTTACACATTTTTCCAGAGAATTTTAAGTCTTCTGAAGCAAAACATACCAATACATATCTAGTCCAGAGATTCTTTTTTAATGTTCATAGTCTTTTAAGTAAATAAAAGTATAAACAAATAAATTATTTTGAAATAGAAGAAAAATTCAAGTATTTCTGAAGACATAAAATTTATCCTTTTTTTAAAAAAAGATGTTATTTCCTGGTACAAGATTAGGTAATCAATAAATGTTTTTGAACAAACTATTATTCACTGCCTAACAGAAAAAAGCAAGATCTAATAATCTGATTGGCAGCCTACTTTCTGGTTAGTTTTAAGATCACCAAGTTTTAGGTATCTAGTCATTAATACTAAGAGATGAACTAGACGAAAAGAATTACTATTATATAATGCACAAACATAGGCCATTTTATACTAGACATATTATCATCTATTAGAGGATATATTCAGAATTTAAACTACATTTAGGTAAATATTTCTTTTTTTTTTGGTACCGGGAATCAAACTCAGGACCTTGCACTTGCTAGGCAGGCACTTATGCCACTGAGCTAAATTCCCAGCCTGTAGGCAAATGTTTCTGAGATAGCTTTATATTTTAAATTTAATATTAAAACCTCTTAAATATATAAAACGTCTAATGTTTCAATAATGGATAAATTTAGAGCTGAAGATATATGAATGAACAGATCAAATACGTACATTTAAATGTCCAATGAAAAATAACTTACACAGAAGTTTCAAACAGTCATCCTTCTTTTTTAAACGGTCCTTAACATCTCCGGATACAAGAACAGAATATGGACAAGCCATTTCTCTTAAAAAACCACTTATCTCAAGCTGGAAGCTCTCTAAGTCATCTCGTCCTTCAACAAGAAAAAAAAAAAATCACAAAACATTTTCTGAGTTCTTACTATATAATCTGATACTATAAAATTTACCACTAGTTGATTTCAATGTTACAATCAATTCTAAATTTTGACTTGCACATTTAATTCTTGGATGTGTGACCAATATAGATAGATAAAGGCAACCAATTTCATATATAGAAAGTATCATTTAAGTAATCATGAGATTATAAATACTATTACTTACAGAGATTTACTATTACATTTCTGTTGTCTCTTCTAAAGGATTCTCTGTAAGACCAGATAAACTGAAAGTATTTGATATTAGCAACTAAAATATTAAAAATACTACTAAGGCTATGTTTATTAACTGGTTTCAAGGCAAATGATCTATTTCTACTGTTTTTATACATTCTAATTAAGACTAACTGCTTATCTTTACTTCATAATACAATTAGGTAGGAACTTGTTTCATGTTTTGGATTCATATTATTTTACTTTATACTATTAATTTGACAAGGAAAAAATAATTTAAAAGAATAACTTTGGTGGTGAACCTAAGGCATGCATGCCGTAGGGTGCTGGCGTTTTTTTGAGGGAGAGTACTGGGAATCAAACTCAGTACCTTGTGCTTATTAGGCAGGCACTTGTGTCACTGAGCTATATCCCCAGCCCCACAAGAATAACTTTGGTAGAGAAGGCTACTTTCTCCCCTAGCAATTGGCCAGTGATTAATCATTTTCAATATTATCATCCAAAGACCCACAAGGACTCTAGCTACCACGATGGCAATGAATTAAACAAGCTTTATGAACTAGTACAAATTTTTTTATAAAAATATTTCTACATGAACCCATGTCCTGAGTTACATGCTTGGGAAAATAAATTAGAGATCACATGTATTTAAAAAATAGAACAAAATCATAATTCAAAATGAGCCATATTTAAAATTTAAACTATCTAAATAATCAAATTCAGACTTTTTTTTTTCTAAAGAACAAAATTAAGGCTAACATAGGAAACAACTGCTTATAATTTTTTTAGCAAATTTAAGAATCAATTTTTGATTACAATAAATTTTAATCTAAAAATTTTTAACAGCCTACACTGAACTTCTTCATAGTATCAGTGATTTTTCTTTGTGTTGAGAAAACTATAAATTATAAGCTATCAGTTCATTTTACTATTAAACAGAAAGTAAATAAAACACAATGGCAAATACCAGCTGAAGTGATACTTTCTTCCAAGTTGCATAATGATTTTATTTGAGAGCCTAACCAAACACAGAGCTCTGAAAATTCAGGCGAAGAAAGTCCACCCTCTGCTGCCTTGGTAAGGGCCTGTTCTTCTAACAGTGGTCCTTTATACCTACAAAGGAGAAAACAAACATTTAAAACAGGGCAAAAGAGAATCCTGTAATATTCTCTGTCCAGGCCTGTTGCTGCCTGTTTTTACAAATTAACTTTTATTAGAACACAGCCAATAAACATAGTAATTCATACTGTCTGTGCCTGTTGCTGATTTCGTACTGCAGTGCCAGAGCTGGGTCAGTTATAACAGAATAATCAGCAAAGCCTACAGTACTCTCTTGGCCCTAATAGCCCATCCAAAAAGAATCTGCTGATTTTTCTCTATATAATTAGCTTTTGGCTTTTCCCCCCATATTTTAACATTTTACAGCAAAACTACAAATTTTAAATATTACAGATAACAACATCCAATAAAAGAAAGGCTAACGGCTTTATGAGTTCCAAGAACAGTGACAAACGTACAGATGCAAATTTCAAATTTAAAAAACCTAAAGCTGAAAAGGACATATGAGATCATTTTAATCTAAGTAATTTATCTCATACACTTTTAAACATTTCTGTAAATTGTATTTGCCAAGAACCTTCACTGTTTAAAATACCATTGTACTTTAGTGAGGTATCAATTTTCTCCTTTTACTATTTTCTGTAACAAAGCTTTTTTACACCGTAAACATAGATTTTAATATACTTAATGTGCTTTAACCCACTGCACTTACTATTTTGATATTTCAACTGTACTAAGCCCACACCTATGAATTTCCTAGTATTCTCCAAATACTTTCCTTGCTTTCTGGGACAAGATGTTCCAGCTCTACACCTGTAGTCAGACTTCTATCCATGAATCTCAGATCTTTTCTAATGGCAATTAGAGTACATAATCTGTCATTATAGGTTGGCAACTGTTTCAATGTCTTTTTGGTGGGACTGGTGGGGACCAAACCCAGGGCATTAGCCATGCTAAGCATCTCCTCTACCACTGAGCTACATGCCAAGCTGTACCACACTTTTTAAAAAGAAACTACATCAGGAATATACATTGCACTTTCAATTTGTATTTAAGAGTTATAGGATTTTCACTTGTTTTATATTTTTCTTTTAAAATGAAAGTTTCAACCAGTTTAAAACCACACCTTTCATAGCATCTAAAAAATGAAATGCTTAGGAATCAATCTAACAAAAGAAGTAAAAAAATCTATACAGTGAAAATTACATTACTCTGAAAAAAGAGACTGAAGAGGATTTCAGAAAATGGAAAGATATTCCTTGCTCATGCATAGGAAGAACCAACATTGTGAAAATGGCCATATTCCCAAAATTGCTGTACAGATTCAAAGCAATCCCCATTTAAATTCCACTAGTATACCTCACAGATCTAGAAAAAAACATTCCTAAAATTCATCTGGAACCAGAAGAGGCCTAGAATAGCAAAAGCAACCCTGGAAACAAAAGAAAGGTAGGACGCACCACAATCCCTGACTTGAGATTATACAAAAAAGCTACTGTGATAAAACCAGCACAGTACTGGTAAAAAAAACAGACCTGAAGATTAATGGAACTGGTTAGAAGATGCACACACAACTACAAACACACTCAGCCACCTTACCTTTGACAAAGGGGCCAAACATGTTCACTGGAAGAAAGATAGCCTCTTTAACAAATGATGCTAGAAAAACTGCCTTTCCACATGCCAAAGACTAAAATTAGACCCACGTCTATCACCATGCACTAAAGTCAAAATGGAGCAAAGATCTAAATATCAAAACAGAAACAATAAATCTACTGGAAGAGAAAGTAGGTAAAACTCTCAAAGACATAGGGGTAGGCAGAGTTCATGAACAAAAACCAAACTGCATGGGAAATACCTCAAAGAATCAATAACTGGGATCTCATCTTATTGAAAAGTTTCTGCACATCAAAAGAAATCACCAACAGAGTAAAAAGAAAACCCACTACTTGAGAAAAAGTTTTATCCAACTGCCCCTCAGACAGAGGATGCCTATCTAGAACATATAAAGAACTTTTAAAAATTAGGCCCCCCAAATTCAAGACCCAATCCAAAAATGGGCATATGAGATGAACACACACTTCTCAGATAAAGAAATACTAATGGCAAATAAACATATGAAAAAATGCTCAACATCATTAGTCATTCGAGAAATGCAAATTAAAACAACACTGAGATTTCATCTCAGCCCACAAAGAATGGCTATCATTAAGAAATCAACCAATGACAAATGCTGGAGAGGCTGCGGGGAGAAAGGAACTCTTCTCCACTGCTGGGGGGAGTGTCAATTGGTGAAACCACTGTGGAAATCAGTCTGGAGATTCCTCACAAAACTAGGATTGGCAGTCCCACTTAACCCAGCTATCCCCCTTCTGGGTATTTTTCCAGAAGAATTAAAAACGTCATACCACAGTGATATATGTGCATCCATGTTTATAGCAGACTAATTTGCCATAGTTAAATCTTGGAAACAACCCAAATGCCCATCAACTGAGGAATGGATAAAAAGACGTGGTATTTCTATATAATGGAGTATTAATCAGCTATAAAAAAAAGATAAACTCGAGGCTTTTATAGGTAAATGGATGCAACTAGAGACCATACTCATAAGTGAAATAAATCGGACCCACATGTGTAAACATCACAATGTCTCCCTGTTGTAAGAACATGATAGAGTAAATAAAACCCAAACTTTAAAATACATGTTAAGAAAGGGAAACTGCTCAACATAAGGAACAACTGGGATGAGGGAAAGAAGAAAAAGTACTAAGGCAAATTATATAAAAAAAAAATATGTATTTGTATATGGTATAACTGTACTGTTGGTGTCTGATGGTTTGTTGAGGGGAGCAGTTAAAGATTAAAAGGGTTTTTTTTTGTTTTCTGGGTTTTTTTTTTTTTTTTTTACTATTTTGACCAATTTTGCATGCTTGTGTCTGGTAATCTGAACAGTTTATGTAACAACAATTTGCAGTATAACAATCAATGCTGAATTCCTACAGTCCTGCCTAGCCACTATGTATTTTCTCTAATGTTCTTTTGAATTATTATTTTCTTATTCTCTTTAATGATTTGATCAGTCTTCTATTCTTACATCCAGTAATCTGAGCAACTTCGTTGAAGATAACAATATGTAATATAACAACCACTGTTAATCCCTATCTTTTGGTTTGAAACCCCTGTAGCATTTTTAATGTCCTTGCTTTGTGTTGTTTGTATTTTGCTATTGTCTTTTTGGTACTATTTTCTTTAAATATTAAAATAAAATGAAAGTTTCTCCTATTTGCATAATCCTGTTACATACAAAATGAATATAAACTTCATAGTTTCAGAAAGGCAAATTCAGTATTATGAGCATTGTTGCTAACAATAGGATCACTAAAAACAGCTTACTTTTTTGAACAATTGAACAATTTGTCCCTATGAGTCAAATCCTTCAACTGTGATCAAGTTAAATTTTATTACTTTTAGTAGAGTTTTTTTGAGAAATTTTTCATTTTGCCTTCCCCAGTGAACGAACATTTATCTCAAGTACTGTACACTCTCACTGCAGTTGCGCTCCGGAAAAGAGAAGTATGGGTTTTCATACCATAGATATAACTCAAATGCATCAGCCAATTATAAGGTAATTGAAAATTTGCTGGTGATTGCTCTGCTGGTGATTGGTGGTGTCCAAACTTTCCTACCTATTTTACTTAGTTCTACCATTGACTCTGATTCATGGGTTGCGCCTAACAGCCAGCCTCTCTGGATACAAACATGCTCAAGTTACCCACTTCTTTCATGTCATCTATTGTATACTCCCCAAACGTTAAGTCCTACTGGAACAAATGTAAAGCAGAGTATAAGACTATGGGAGGAGTTCATGATGACATGTTTATGTGGCTAGATATTTACAGGCAGTCAATATGGAAATAATGCTTTTAATTTCCCTATACCAAACGTCAGAAATTCTCCTGTTTTGACATTTCTGGTTTTAGTATGTTATAAAATATCCAGGGACAAGTTCTTCAATTAAATACATCTGAGAAGGGGCTGGGGATATAGCTCAGTGGAATAAGTGCCTGCCTAGCAAGCGCAGGGTCCTGAGTTCGATCCCCAGTACCGCAAAAAAAAAAAAAAAAAAAAAAAAAAGTCATTTCAAATACATCTGAGAGATAAACTGTTCAGTTGATGGAATTTGGATCAATGATGCAATGTTTTATTAAGAATATACACTAGTACCTCAGTTCATGAACACTGTTTGCTAACAATTTGGTTTGTACACAGAGGCAGTTGGCAAAATTGTGTTTTGTTTTCAAACTCTCCACTGAGCAACAAACAGAGCTGCAGCTATCTTTCCCATATAAACACGAATGTGGCTACCTCTTCCAAAATTGCAGAACAAATTAAGTTTGTGAACCAAGGTACCATTGTATTTGACTAAGTGTACACAGAAAAACAATTCATTTCTACGCAATTAACCCACCTGCTCCATATGTTGATAGCCACTTGTTTCATTTTGCTTTGATTTGTAGGCATTTTTATTTTTGTTTTTATTTAATTTTGTTTTATAACTATGTAAATTAAGTAATTTTAAAGTCTCACTTATAAAACAAAGTATATCCACATAAATCTAGTTCACAATTTTAATCATATTCCTTCTACTCGGTTGCCCCACCCTTAGGTAACCACAGGTACTAGTTTGGGGTTGTACTATAATGGTTTTCAATATAAATATAAGCATATATATTTTTATTCTTTTTAGAATAAAAGATAGCTTACTACATATTGTTCTAATCCTTGCTTTAAATATATACACACATTTGCATATACAAGAATCAACATTTAGAGACATGCCTCAATCATTTTTACAGTACATAGTACTCAGCTGTCAGGACTGAAGCAGGATTTAAAAAGCCAAAGTTGGGGCCAGGGATACAGCTCAGTGGCATAAGTGCCTGCCTGGCAAACCAAGGTCCTGAATTTGATTCCTGGTACCAAAAAAAAAAGACAAAAGTTAAGTTTCCCCAAACTTTCCCCTTTGTACAGCTGTTGTTTATTCCAATACAGATAAAAACAGTAACTTTGTCCCTATAAATAAGTTTTATAACCTGCTTTCATAACATCCTGTTTTTATCCAACCAAAGCCACTGGGCACAGCTTAACAAACTGCCTTTGTTCTGCTTCCCACCCCCAACTTCCACAGCACTAGACCACACCCTGGACAACATGTATGAAACTAGAGCCTTTCTTTTGTTCAGCACTCAGCCATTCTGGACACAAATATGCTGAGCAAGGTGTACATCTAATAAAATTCTCCTATTTCCCCCACAGTCTCTCCAGTTTATTGAATTCTACAATAGGATTCTGCTTCTAGTTAATTAGCTTCTAATGAAGGATATTTTTGCTGTTTACAATGCTTTAGTACTATAGTTTGGTAAGTTTTTATCAATGTATATCTAGGATAGGTTTTTAAAGGTGAGATTATTGGGTTAAAGAGTAAATGGTAAGATAATCTTGCTAGGTGATATTAAATATTTCGCTATAGAAGTTGTACCATCAAAGTATGACAGTATCCATTCTCTGATACTCAAAAGTTGTCAAACTTTCAGATTTTCGACCATCTGGTAGATATCATTTGAATTTACATTTCTCTTATGAGCAATGCTATACATTTTTGCACACATCTAAAAGCCATTTGTTTTTCATTTGTTCAGAGATCAAATACATAGAGTTTCATGGCATACTGGGCAAGTATTCTACCACTGAGCTTATATGCCAGACTTCTTATTTTTACTTGTGAGACAGTATCACACTGTATTGCCTAGGCTAACCTTAAATTTGTGATACTCCTGCCTCAGCTGGGACTATAGGTATGTATTTCTTTTTCTTTGAATTCTCTGGTATCTCACACATAGTATTTTAAATCCTCATTTTGCAAGTAAAGAAATAAAGACTTAACAAGGTTAAGATATCTACTTTAAGTAGCAGGCCAGACACAGTGCTGGGCAAATATAGTAATAATTCACTTACTCTTTATGGCAATACTTTGATGTTACAATTATCCTACAGTACTTACATAGGATTAGAAGATAAGTAATGGCACTAGAATTTAAACCAGATTTGATCTCAAATATGAACTTTTAAACCTCTGTGGACACCTACAAACAAACAACCTGGCTCAGATAATATAGCCAGGAAAATATAAGAGCTGAGACTGAACATGGTCTCTGCACCTCTGACTCAAGGCTGCTTCTCTGTGTTACCCCTAATGATATCTTATAATGTCTCTCATTAAAATTTAACAATAAATATCTTACTGCCCCCACATGCCTTCTGTAATAAGGCAATACTCATAAACTCCTGAATAATTTTAATTCATATTGGTGGCTACAAGTCATTTTTCATTGAAATACTAATTATGAAATTCAATAAAAGCTAATCAAATCACCAAAAATACTGACTTTAATGTTAAAAAAAAATACCTCACAATCCTTAATACATTAAATCAAGTAAAAATAAAGAAAAACTAAATGTATTTAATAAACCAGGACATCTAATAATAACCTTAACAGTGACTAAGATTGTGTGCTTACTGCTCGCTGGTCCAGTGCTCAATGCTCTGTGTATATAACCTCCTTTAACTGCTATAATTCTCTACTATGGTTAGCCTTATTTTATAGAGAAGGACACTAACAAACAAAGAGATAAATACCCCAGGATTGCCATAATTGTAGCTAACAAGAGGTTAGAAACTGAGCCATTCACTCGTATTTCCTCACCCTCATGCTCTTAACCCCTCCCCACAAAACTGCTGCTATCCAAAAATGTATCTTTCTACTTACTTGTTTTACACAATAGAAATGTCTAAAAATTAGACATTTAATAATGATAATTTAATAAAGTCTGAAATAGTGTATCTGACTAGAGCAGTGCTTCCTAAATTTGGGTGTGCATACCCATCTCCTGAGGATCTTGCTGAAACACAGTTCTAATTCAGTACAGCTGGATGAGGCCTGGGACTCTGTATTCCTACTCCACAGATGATGCCAGCAGGGCAGCTCCACAGACCTCTCCCCTAATAGCACAGTTCTGGAGTACAATTTTACTTTTATCAAAATCTCTCAATAGTCAGCACCACTTCTCATTGTTCTGCTCTTGCAGCCTATTAGAAATCAGAGTCATGCTCTTATTAAATTATTGGAATATTTTAATTTGAGCTATGCTACGTTTAGCAGCTGTTTAGTACATATCACCTTGATTTCATGCCTGCTTTCATTTCCAACCAATCTGCTGTTTACTGAGCATAGCCATGCTCCTGTGTTGTTCTATATACTGTACTTCATTAGAAAAATGCTACCACTACTACAAATGCTAGGCACACCTCTCCCAAGTCTAGACAGTTGCCCCATGCACCAGGACCTTTTACTGGGACCACAACTACTGCACTAGACCCTACTTCAAACTACATGAGCCACCTATTTAGTCTATTACAGCTGTGGAGAAATCTCCTCAGACAGAAACCCAGGGCCTAATGTATCATACTTTTATTTTCATAAGCAACATATTAAATATAAGACACTGCATTTCCCCTCCCTGCTGGCCTTGCTTCTAAACCAGTTCTCTACCTCTCTGCTTCCCACACTTCTACACTGTTCCACCCATAATAGCACTTCAGTATGCACTGTCCTTCTCTTCAAGATCATCTTTTAACTCTCAAGCTGCTCAAGGTCAGATGGTAGGGTTTTTGTCCTCCTTGCTTTCCATACAACATTCAAGCCATTGCCCCCGTATATATCTCTCCTGCTCTCTCTCAGTCTGACTAGTCAGATTTGCCATCCTCTGTTTCTTACATTTTCCCCTATCAATCTCCTGGATGCTCCTCAGCGTTCCTCTTGAAGAGTTTACCTCCTCACCCTTGCTCTTGTCATCACATGGAGTATCATCAAAGTCTGAATGCACACTCTACCTAACAACCTGAGCAGTTGGTCTCAGGTTCACTTGTACTAAGCTTCTCCACTCCATGTCAGTTAACCCCCTGAACCTTGCCTCACTAGAACTACTTCATCTTCCAAATTACTAGTTCTAACATTACTGCTGACCATTAATGGCCACACCAAATGATCACGGTCTACTATCTGTCCTTCCAGCTTGCTTTTCTGACCACTCACTCACAACTGTGCTTTGATCTCATCACTACCTCCATGCCACTGGTCCTGCGCAGTCTCTGTACTACGAGCTTCCCGTCTTCACTTTCTTTCCCATCCAATTTAGATACTCAGTATACCATTTGGTGCTGGTGCAATGTCTTTGGTGCTTAGCAAGCACTAATAAAGAAATGAAACCCTAAGTTCTAATATCTAATATCAACTGCTCATTCCTGTAATGCACTTCTTTCCATATCCACTGCCACTGTGAAACCACTACTTTTTCTCATACTAGTATGATAACTACATTCTCCAAATCATTTTCAGACATGTTTTCAAATTAGACATCTAATCATTCCCTTTCCTATTTAAAATCCTGCAATCATGTCCCATTGTTAAACTAAAAATAAAATTCAAAACGCAGCCTAAAGAGTGCTGTGACCTTGTCCTCACCTAATTCTCCACCCAGTCTCCTAATGTTCTGCCCATTGCACTCTTTCAACCACCCACATTAACTTCCTGTCCTAATACAGCACGCCCCTTTCCATCCAATTCCATTTAGATAACTTGTATTTACCCTTCCCATTTCAGTCCAAAGGTCACTGCCCCAGGAATCCATCACTAACTCTTAAGCCTCCCACTGCACTACTGTTCTTTTCCTCTGAAGCACTTACTAAAGTTTGTAATATTTGTGCGATCATATCTGCTTCTGCACTTGATTTTAAGCTCCACGGGGACAGAGACTAAGTCTATACTCCTCAGTGATTCCTCAGAACAGTGTCCAATAAGCAGCTGTTCCCATAAACACTTGTAATAAACTTGCTCCTGTATCAATGGTTCTCAACCCGGTCTGTGAAGCTTTTTTAAAAATATGCATGTCTGCACTGTACTTCTGAAGATTATGGTTCAGTCTGTGGCATATACTGGACTGGTACGTTTTCCACAGGCATGACTCTGCTGCACAACCAGACCTGCTCTCCTGATCTGCTGTCCCACAAAATCATATACTATTAGAAATAAGGAGACTTGTGAAATCACCTGCCTCAGGACTATTTCAGAAATGAGGAAACTGATTCACACAGTTTTCCTTTATGATATACATTACTGAACTGTTCTTTCACATATTTTCCCTTTTAATTCCTCCCACTAATTTCTTATTTTATATGACAAACTGAAGCCTCTTCACTGATATGCTAAATGTCTTAATCACAATAGAAAATGCATTACTATGTTTACAATTAACATTAACATTCGAAAACAGTGCGCAATTACAACCTCCACTGTAAATAAACAACTACTTTTTCCACATTTAACCCAAATTTCAAAATCCTGCCTTTTGTTATTCCAGGAAAAACCAACTCTAAAGTGTCCAAATTGTTTTATTTTACATACTGAAAAATGTGAAACTAACTTTACTTGATAAAAATCAAGATCACACTAAATTTCATTTTCCAAAACTATAATGTGAAGTGTAAGTCCAAGAAATGAAGGAAGGAAGATAGCAGTCTTTTTCTTTTGCATAAATATAATTTACAAAATTCCATCTTGAGAGCACAAACTGGAGCCTAAACACTTCAACATATCTTAACTTCTTGTCAAGGTTACTCCTTTCACCAAATCAACCCAGAATTTCCAAGGGATTTCACGGAAGCAATCCCCCTTAAAGCACCCCTGGCTCAGTTCTTTCAGTTAACATTGGGGATCTACCAAGTGCAAGGCACTGCAACCCTGTCACTAGAAAGTAGGTGTCACCACAGTGCTCCTAAGAAATGTTCATAAGAGTAGCAAACGCAGTTTTTGAAAGAAAAAAAGCCGGGGGCTTCAAAGTTCACAGTAGCGCTGCAAAGGCACCGTTTTCCTATAAGAAACTCTGGTAGACGGCAGGGCAAACAATCTGCAGATGACGCTCTGCTCTTCAGTTAATTTTGTTGTTCTGACTCTCAACTATCTGGCTCAATGCTTTGTTCCCTTTAAGGTGATTCTACAGTGCTGCCGAGAAAAATATCAATGAACGAACAGACGAGGCACCTGTTTTCCAGGAATGGGGGGGGGGTTGGGGACGGCAAGAGCGAAGTTAAGGGGACCAATCAATGGGCAGGGCAAGATAATTTAGGATGCAGCAAGCGCTGTGAAGAAAAACGGGCTGAGGCTGAGGTGGACATTACACTGTCGCATCCAGGAACACACACTTCGCTTCACCGCAGGCGTTCTCACAACACCTACCGCCCTGACTGAACTGAAATAGGCAGTACTCTCTGAAGCTCACACGATTACGTAAACTAATAATAATCTGAAACGTAAATAAGCATCGAACTGATGTATGGATTCGCTCCCCTAACAGCAAGAGTGTTTCACTCCCGACCCGCGACTAAGCCGCAGGTTGTCCCCGCTACAGCTGGGATTCCAGTACCTCCCTCCCTCCTTCCCTCCTTTCCTCCCTCTCTCCCTCCCCGCCACAGCGCGCACAACACCGTGCGGAGATAAACAACCCCGCGGCGGAGCGAGCCAAGATATCCCGCTGCAAGGCTCCAAACTCGGAGCGGCCCGCGCCTGGCTCTCCGCCCGCCCATCCGCAGCTGATGTTCTCCCGCCCCGCTTAACTCCGTCGGCGCCAGAAGGAACCAGGCCGAGGAGCTGGAGGCCTGCGCGGGTCCGTCTAGGCCCTCCGGAGGCCGGGCCGGAGGCGGCTGCCGCAGCGCGACGGCGAACACGCCAGGTTCTTCACGGAAAGGGCCCCCAGGAAGCCTCACCCCAGCGCCTCCAGTGTGTCCAGCACGTCCCCTTCCATGGTCGCGTCGGGGCCAGGCTCTGGCCCTCGCATGGTCCTTTGGCCCGAAGCTGTTCAGCGCTCTAAAGAGCCCTCCGGAAACTGGTGTCACCACTTCACGGTTCCGGGTGAAGTATCCACACAGACAGCCCAAGGGTACCGTTTGATGGAAGCACCAGAGTTCCCGGCACAGAGGAGATATATATATTGATAAGAGCCTAAAACCGCTTTATGTAACAGCAGTAACTTTAAAATCTGAATTCTTCTCAAACAAGACAGAGGAAAGTGAATGTTGTTGATTACTGCCTGCGTCCTAGTATCAGGTTAATACTACCCCTTGGTTATTGCAGGCTGATCAGGTCCACAATCTCCTGAATGAGTGTACAGTGAAAGCTAAATAAAAAGAGGCAAATGGAATGATTTCAGGGCTCCAGGAGGATCAAAGCCCTCTCACAGAATTCGAGATTCTCTCGGGGCTAAGACCACAATCTTCTCTAGGTGGCCCGAATTTATTTAGCTATCAAAAGACTACTCAAGAACGGTGGAACCACTCGAAGACTTCTCCAAGCAAAGCATTAAATTAATCCATCCAGGAGTGAGATGCCAGAGTCTTTCTCTGGTTGAGATCGGATCCAGGTGTCCTTGGCTGTGATTTTGTCTTATCCTTTGAGGCTTTCTGCTTCATCACCGTTACAGGCATTAGTAGGGATTAGTGACCCACAAAGGTTCACTTATGAGTCCACTGCTCATGCCCATCTCCAGACAAGGAGCCTAGGCCTTAGACAGACTCACAAGTAAACATGGAAAGCCAATTGGTTAATTTAAGTCCTACTCACAGCTACTTCATAGTGGTCTCCATCATCAAAGATCTGGAAAACAGTAGAGGTAGTATTCTTAGTAATCTTAGAAAAAGAATGTCTGTAAAAATCTAATGAGGTGATTGTTCTGCATTAGTGTTTACTGCTGCTTTTCCTTACAAATAAGTAAACCACAAAACTAAAGCACAGAAAAAAATCTTTAAAAATCATGACAAATATGTGGGAAAGCTGAAAAAGGTTCATGTAACAAACTGACTGACTGAATGGAGACCACTGAGAAAAGTGGAGCAGAAGCAAGACGAGATTCTGGCCATGAATTTTCTGACAAAACAATCACTGAGTCCAGAGATCTGCCAACCCCAAACAGGATTAATTTTTAAAAATCACAGTTTAGAAAGCTTTGCAAAATTACTGCAAACAAAAGACAAAGGGAAAATTTTAAAAGCAGCTTGAGCAAAAAATTAAAGTTCAATGTTTACATAAACTGACTTCTCAAAGAAGAACAATGGAAGAAAATGTAATAACACCTTTATCATGCTTTAAATAACTCAAAATCCAGAATTTTATAAGTATAGGAAATATCCTGGAGAAACAAAGGCAAATAAAGATGTTTTCAAACAAGAAAAACTGATATAAATTGTGTCTAGAGCTCTCACAAAGAAAGAGTAGAGAAAGTTTTTTAGGTGAAAAGAAAGCACTGCTGGATAAAAGCACAAGACTGCTATGCAACAAGGAGTAAAGAGTGCCACTGGAAAGAATAAATATGTGAATAAAATTAGATAAATATCAACTGCTCAAACAGTAATGGTATGTGAAAATTAAAATATAGAAAGAATTGAGAGGTGGAAGTTTCCAAATAGAACTAAAGATCTGTAAGATTCTTCCATTGTCCAAGAAGTAGTAAAATAAATGATAGTAGATCAAGATTGCATGTTGTCATAATTAAGGTAATCAGTAAAGGCATAATCAGTAGATATCCACAAGATGTGGAAAACATGATTTATAAATTTGACCTAATTTAGATACACAGATCACTGCTCTCCAAAACTTGAAAATCTTTTTTCAAGTGCACATGTCCTAGAACTTGACCTTAAAACTTGATCATAAAATAATTCTCTTCACATTCAAAGACTGAAATAATAGAGAACATCTCCAGCTAAAGTAGACATCACATAGAAAAGGAAAAACAAATTTAAATCCCCAAATATATGATGTCTGGACTTTAAACAATACATTTGTAAATAACTTGGCAAGGAACTAGAAATTACAATGGAAATTAGAGAATGTTTTAATCAGAACAATAAAAAACACACGGAACACAGAGGTACCTCAACCTGCAAGATGTCATGGCCCAGTTGGTGACTTATCTGAGTCAATAGTCCATCTCACCATTATGTGAGGACAGCTGCTTCTGATAAAGTTCATGGTAGGTAGTAGCTGTAAATACCTTGATCCTGTACCCACTGTCTGTCTTTTCCATAAAATGGATCCTTATTTCAAAGCAACACTACCACAAGTGAGACATCCTATGAACCCTCAACTAGTGATGGTAGCATAGAAATTACAAGCAAAAGATTTAATACATGACACATAATTTATAGAATTATTTCATAATAGTCAACCAAAAAGTCAAATGCAAAAGAGTACAGGAGATCTGACCAAACAGTAGAGACCCAAATAATCCAGCCGAGGGCCTGGATCTCATGGTAATGTCCTGCACGAGTCCACCTGAAGATCTAGAGCCCATAACAATGCTCCCCATGTGTCCAACTGGAGGCCTGAAGCCCATGACAATGTCTCATGCAGGCCTGTTTCACAGATCTGTGCTGGGAAGGACCAAAGGTCAATGGTGGAAGCTATTAAGTCTGTGCTAGTAGGCTAAGGGATCTGCATGGGAGCCAGGAAGTGACATTCAGGATAAAGACCAGAGCTCCCTCAAAGTGAACTGTAGCCATTCTCAGTGACAACAAGGTCCCAAGCTCCTCTGACAATGAGAACAGCCAAGTTCACCAGGAAAGCCAGTATGACAAACTCCTCCAGGAAAACTAGCAGCTCCCTAACAGCTTCCTTGACAGCTTCTAAACTTCTTCCTCTCCAGTTCTTCCTCTAATGCTGCTGGCAATAATCCTCAGCAGGGCCTCCCACACCCAGCACCACACCGGTTCAGTTTAGCTGGGTGTTACAAGTTGAGCACCAGTTGTCAATCCACCACACATAAGATCATCAAGATAATGAAATAATGACACAGACCGAGCTTGGGCAAGGTAGCCAAGTCCTGGGCCACCATTCCATGACACAGTGTTGGACTATGCAAATAGCCTTGTGACTATGCAAATAGCCTTGTGGCAACACCTGGAAGGTCCATTGCCTGCCCTCCCAGGTAACAGTAAATTGGTCCTACCTGTCAGGCATGATAGCAATGGAAAAGAAGGCATTCAGTTCCCGGTATTCTACAGTCATTGACCATATCCTGAGTGGTTTCTGCATGGCCCATACCAGGGAATTAAAAGGGCTATATGCAGGGTATTTTCATATCTGCTTCTTCCAACTAAATTCTCACATACCACTGGCAGGAATATAAAATTGTACAGTCTACAGCCATACCATCCTGAACGCATCCAATCTCATCTGGATCGCAGAAGCTAAGCAGGGTCGGGCCTGGATAGTACTTGGATGGGAGGAATATAAAATTGTACAATTACTTTGGAATACAGTACAATGTCTTCCTAAAATGCTGAACATACATCTTCCACTTCACCCTCCATTCTACAAATAGACATTAACCCAAAACAAAGGGAAGTATACATCCAAAAGACTTATATGGTATTGTGCATAGCATTATTTGTAATTGTCACAAACTGGAAATGATTCAGTAAAAATAATGCCCATCAGCATGTAAATAGAATGAATAAACAAATTGTAGTATATAGTAGAATATTACTCAGCAATAAAAGAAACCAGTTTACACACAAGACAATATGGATGACTTTTTAAATAATTATAAGCAAAAGAACCCAGTCAAAAAAGAAAAACTAATATATCATTTGATCCATATAAAATGTAAGGAAATGCACAGTAATGCATAGTGACACACCCTCCTGCCTCAGCCTCCCGAGTGTTGAGATTCATGTTGGTTCAGTTCAGCTGGGTATTGCAAGTTGACCACCAGTTTAAGTTGTACATTTTAAATGAGTACCATTTATTGTATGTCAATTGTACTTCAATAAAATTGTGTTTTTAATTAGTCTATGTAACACTGATATACCATAATAGCCATTGCTACCCCTTTGTGCACCCAGGAACTTTTACAGTCATGAGCCTTTGCCTGCTCTGTTAAGCCTCGGTTGGACCTCACTATTCTTAATGTAGCTTGTTTTCTGAGCTTTGCTTTTGGAGGGGACAAGCCTAAGAACAGGTTTTGTTTTGTTTTGCTTTGCTTTTTTGCTTTGGCTAGAATTAAAACACTAGAATCTTTTTCAAGTGGGCAGAATGAGAATGTTCCAATGCTCTCTCCTGATGCTTTTCCTCCTTACCTGGCCATGATAAGAGACAAGGGCAAGGAGCTAAAAAGAAGAAAAGGATCTTAGGTAACATGACACTGAAATAGTATGAATCCCCTCTCAGGGAAATTTATACGTAAATAAGTTGACTCAGCAAAATATTTTTGTTCCTCCTATTATTGAATGTTTAAGCCTATGTCACACTTCAAAGTCTTGTGCTATAAGTAGCAGCCCACTTGAAAAGGCTGAGCTCCAATGGGAATGTGTTGGCTCCAGTTTGTAAGCCAGAGTATTTCTGCTTTTAGGAAGGGTTCAGTCCCAAGAATTTTCACTATGCTATTGCAGAGCCCTGGCTGCAATAGTATGCATCTGCATACTATTAGTCTGCAATTCTTTCAGATTTGTTTTCCCTCATGTAGACTCTCTGGATGGTTGGATCTTCACACTGCAAGGGAGGAGTTATCCTGATGACACTTTCAGAAGAGGGAAAGTGTCCAGATAAAGATCTCAGCTGCATCTTCCTCCTCAGTGGTCCATGTGGGGTCTATGCCCATTCTCACACTAGTTACCATGGCCAGAGGAGGTGGCTGTGCTTGCTGATTTAACCTTCTCAGATCCCATTCCTGCACCTGAAAGAAGGGTTAGCATGCTGTGGGCACAAGAAGGTAGAAAGCAGATGCCCACACAGCAGCTGGGGAACTAAGTGCCACTGAGAGGAAGAGGAATACACTTTTGGGCAACCGAAATAACACATTTATCTTCACAGTGTCATATTTACTCTCCCATACTAAATTTTTTGCAAATATTAAATATATTCATGTATGAAAGTAACCATTATACAAATAAACATCAAATATTATACATAGATGTTAATGATATTATCTTGTGTTTCCCTAAAATATTTTTAAAAGTCATTACAAAATGCATCATAAAGTTAGGAGTAAACATTGCCTTGTTTTTTTTTTACACATGCATAAGTTTTTGCACTTATATTTATTCACTTTAAAGTACAAACACTTCCTTCTTTGATCTAAATACCATGCTAGGAACATTGCAAGGAGCAAACACATGCCAGGTGTGTTGGGGACTCTGAAGTGGCTCTGAGCAGGATTTAATAGTAACCAATCGGCTTTTCATATTTACTTGGGAGTTGTCGAGTCTTAGGCCCCTTGTCTGCAGATGGGCAGCTGATTCTTTTTTTTTTTTTTTTTTTTTTTACTTAAACAACAGGAATTTATTTTCTCAGTTCTAGAGGCCAGAAATCTGAAAGCAAGGTGTTATAGCTTATTCCCTTCCAAAGACCATGAGGGAAGAATCTGTTCCTGGGCTTTGTCCTTGGGTTGTGGGTGGCTGTCTCCCCGGTATGTGTGTCTCTGTGTCCCAGTTTCTCCTCTGCATAAGGAAATCATTTGTATTGGATGAGCCCCAACCCTAAGGACCTCATCTTAACTACTTACATTGGCAATGACAAAGACCCTCTTCTAAATCAGGTCCCATTCTGAGGCCCTCAGGTGCTGAAGTGTGGATGTGAACTGGCCCCAAAAACTCATGTCTCAAAGGCAATGTTGGGAGGTCTTGGAGACTTTAAAAGGTGGGGGGATTTTAGGTCATGGGGGCCAAAGAGGGGTTCATGGGAGTTGAGACTCTTCTCTTTTTTCTCTTTTGCTTCCTGGCCATGGGACAAGTGGGTCTGCTGTGACCCACATTCCTGCCATGGGCAGCTGATTCTTGATAACAGAGCTCTCCTAAATTAACATAATAGTACTTGGAGGAGTCCTTGAAAAGATTCCTGAGTCCTGCCCAGATTCCTGCATTTCCTTCAGTATTCCCCCTCCCTTATTTGAAAACCTAATAAAAAACGGGCCACCCAGAAAAGTCTTGGGCTAATTCAGAGAATACAGAAGCTAGAAAAGAATTAGTCCCTCCTGGAAACCCTCAAATCATATTTCATTGTCTCATTTTTTATTTACACCTTCATCTGTCCACTCACTTGGGAGATTGTGGGCTTGATCAGCCTGCAATAACAGGGTTATTCAACCCGGCCTTCAATACAGGTGCATGTAGATTTTAAGTTGTAGGCATGATAATCCACAGCCACAAAATGCTGAGTGCTACCTACCTCATGAATGCTGCTCTCGGTATCTTGTTTCAAGCATTTATTATGAAGATCATAATCATAGTCAGCAGATATAAAATATTTATGGCAGATTTTACACCCTCCTGCATGTAAACTGTTGGACATTCTCCCCTGTGTTGGCTCAACTGCACAAAATCTTTATAGACAATGTTGTTTGGCTTCAGGCTCACCAGACTTGGTGAACTGTAATGTCAATCTTGTGCCCCACACTAACAAGCAATTAAAAACAAAAATAAACTCAGACATATTATATCTGATCACATCCCTTTTCCCAGAAGGAAGTGATTTGGTTATCTCTGCGAAAACAAAAGTCTGTCATTTTTTCCTCCACCAAACCGCTTACCCTTATGCTTAGAATTCAAAGGCTCTATCTGCTTTCAAAAGCTTTGGATGAAAATCGGTACAACTTCCTTTGACAGTTACACAGATTCTCTCATGAGAACACTCTCTGAGAAGCTCACTGCATATTCAATTTGCTGTACTTATTGATATTATGAATATACATGCATTACCAGAATCATTAATTTGATTATCATTACTGTACTTAAATCTAGTTAATTTCTCCCTTTTACTTCTCGTATAACACAAACCCAAAGCCACTCATGAGTTCATCCCATCCTTGAATAATCCTTTACAGCTGTCTCAAGAATAGTGGCTCAAATTGGCAGAATTACTAATAAATTGTGGGACCCCAAAAAAGTGGGACCCCAAAAAAGTGGGACCCCAAAAAGTAGCCCGGAACAAATTGAGATCTCTTTGAAAAACGCTTTATTTAAGCTAGTACCCGGCGGCGTCTCCAGTGCAACGCAGGCGAGGAGAGCCCCGAGCAGGCGGAGGGCTGGGTTTTTAAGCTTGCAAACCGCAAACGAGGAACTACACATTAGACATCTTGTGATTGGCTCCTGCGGTAGATTTTCCTTTTAAGGTCAGGTTGGTGCAGCCAGGGTCCTCGGGGAGGGAGGGGGTATGAGGCTCATACAGAACAGGAAGCGACGCAACAAGTTCAAACAGGCAGTTTAAACAAGTTTCAAGTTACAGCACTTTTAACAGTTGGGGGAGAAGGGCAGGTTGCAACATTCCCCAC
>PVLD010019329.1:0-36706 GCA_004027595.1 Dinomys branickii
AAATCTTTCTCTCCGCTCCCGGCGCTTGGGGCCCTCCACGCGGCCCGCCCGACACGCGCGAAACGTGGGATTGCCGGGCATCTCCGCCGCTAGCAAGCTGATCTCTGTCGGGAGCTGCCGGGGGGCTGCACCGGCTCAGGAGGGGGGAGGGACCGAGCCGGCTGCGCTCCCACGGCGCTTGGACCGAGCCAAGGTTCTTCCTCGCGCAGATCGTCCCTGGCTCCCAGCGTCTGGGGCTTTCCCACGTCTCGCCCCGGCAGCCTGGTCCGCCCTACCACATCTCCCCCGGCATCTCAGAGAAATATGCCCAGTTTAAACTTCCCAGCCGAGGTCCCGGCATTCACGCTCGCCAAGTCTGTCTCGAGCTGGTGGTGTTTATTAAGGAGGTTCGCTCCCTTGCTCCTCACCTGGTCGCCATCTTCCCCAGATCCTCTCGCCAGTATGATTTAATGTAAAGATTCTGAGCTATGGAAATAAACTTGCATGGTATTTAGTAACTACTCTGAACACTACAGCTCGTGTTTCCTTGGAAAACAGCATCTCCAAGCTATAAAGAAATGGGAAATACATAGATTTCCTTTGGTAATAAATTAATGTAAGTCTTGTCTGACAAATGGCAATAAAAATATCACAAGTTCTAATAAATTATCTGCCATTCAATAAATGCTAGCCTGTCCATATTTTCTGGTTTACAAACTGGATTTCATCTTCCTTTTCCCAGTCCCTAACCATAAATATTAACTAAACATGGTAAATAAAGTCAGTATTATAAATAAAAGCTAGTTATCCATCAAATTATAGACGTTTAAATGCTCTCTATATCTCTTCAACAGGAAATTATTATCCTATATCTTCTATAAGATCAATGTTCTCATTCCTTATCATTAAAAAATAAGCAAATTATTAAATTATTAATACTGATTTCAGGCGATAAAATTAATAAATATAACCAATCAAAGAAAAATCACTTAGGAAGAAAAAGATCATCCTTTCATTTCTCTAGAAACAAATAAACATTCACTTTATTTGAGAAAAGTATATGTCTTTCAAATTATTGAGATTTAATTTAAATTTGCATTTTTCTTTCAAAAGAAAAACTGTTTCTACAAGTTATTAAAATGTGATCATTTTGTTTTAAGGCATATATGAAATCTAAGTTACTATTATTAGTACCTTAATACTAGTCATAGATTGCAATGAAATATGAAATTATGATAAAGTATAAAAGCAGGGTAAGAAAGTTTGGCCTTTTTCTTTGTACCTTTTAAGATTTATTTCTTGGTTTAACATTACCTAGACAATGATTGTAAATTATGATAGTTTCCATTGTATGGGCTAAACTTAAATGCTTCTATAGATAATGTATATTGCCAAGTCTGCTGAACTTTTGAACTGTTTTAGTTATACAATCAAACTTTATAGTTGCCAGTATTAGTTTTCTACTTTTTAAAATACTTTTAGGGTCTTAATTGTAATTTGAGAGATCAATTTTTTTGACCTCTGGATGATATGTGGTATCTGAGGTCTCTCCAGATTTTACTCAATAGATGAGAGTGGGTTTTACAAACCCTTCATAATTGGTGATCCATCCCCAAAATATATTCTCCCTAAAAAAGTTCAATTGACTTTTCTATTGTATATCACAGCATATGTATATTTAATTCTGCACTGTAGTTATTTTTATTGGATATATTACAAGTTAAGGGAAACAGAATTGTAAAAGAATAAATACTCAAGCTTAATGTATTTGCATTAGTGCAGTTCTTCAGATATTCCATTTGATGTGGGGGAAAAATTGTTGACAAGAAAGTCAACAAAATTGAAAAAAAGAAGATAAAACACACTAAAGTTAGAAATGGTAGATGTTCCAGAAAGATAGCCTCTGATCTCCAGAAACTCAGATGATGCTACTGAAATAAAAGAAACTTGACTTCTTTTTCTTCTAAGCCCCAGTCCTTTAGTTTGAACATACTTTAAATAATGGAAAGTTTCAGAAAAGGTTACTTTCAGTGATGGCAGAAAAGAGATTCTAAATCACTGCTCTTCATCAAAGGAATGAATAATAACAGCAAAATGTCAGTTCAATGAGACACAGCATTCAATGCCAGGATATTAAGTTAGCATTTGAACTCATTGCCCGCCATGTGTTAAGTGGGACTCAGAAGGCAAATAAGCTGGTCTATTTGCTCACATAGCCAGCAGGCAAATGCTATTATATCAGGTCTCAGGTAAGACTATTTGGACTGGAAACTAACTTCCTTGAGCTTTGCCAATCCATAGCATAATAGCAGGTTGAAAAAGACATGCTGTGAGAGTCAGGTAGACACAAGCTTCAGTCTCTCACCACTGAATGCTCAGGTAACCTTCAAAATTATAAAATTGTTGGAATCTATTTACTCACTGAACTAGAAAAAAGCACTTAGCTCGCAGTACCTTTGATGGTATTAGGTAGGATAGTGTCCATGAAGTATTTGTTAGATACATTTTTTCAGGGATTTTTCATTGATTGTTGCATTTTCGATAACTGTTGCATGTATTCTGCTGCCTTGTACTTCATTGCACTGTGCCAGAGGCTGCAGTGCAAGATGGCAACTATGCAGCTTACCTAGCTTCACACCCTGGTTCTACTTAATCTTCCAAATGGAGCAATGAGAGTATTTTCCCCACCAGGACGTTATGGTATCTTCATGGGCTAATAGGTGTAAAGTGCTCACAAGACCCGCTGGCACATAGCTAAGAGGATAGAAATGTTTTCTATCACTAATGTTTGTTACTGCCATTATTTTGCTAGGTTGTTGGTGCTTTGTTAATCCCCAAATATTTACACAACCACTTGACTCTGTGTTCCTCCCACTTACAGAAACTTTAATCATTCTCATTTTTATTTGATTCACATGAATGGCATTGTCTTCAGATCCTCCTTCTATAGTGAACTTGTTTTGCAGAAGGGAGTTCTGACAAGGGCAAATCTGTCTGCATCACTAAACAAGAAATACCTGAACTAATAAACATACAGAGGGGAAACCTCATTTTAAAGGTGGCCAAATTCCAACAGTAACATGTGTGAATGACAGGAATCAAAGTAGAAAGTCAAAATACTGATGCGTATTTTCTTCATTTTGACCAGTGATAATAATACTAAATTTTAGATTTGCTATTCATTCATTCATTCATTCATTCATTCATTTACATATTTATTTGGTTAGTTGGAGGGAAGCTATGGATCAAACCCAGGGCCTTAAGCATACTAGGATGCAAGCAGTCTATCACCAAGCAATTACACCCAGCCATAGGTCTGCTGTTGAAAAAAATAAATAAAATGTTATTTATTGAATAAATGCAAATTATTTCAGCCTGTGTCTTTGCTTATCATCTATCTATCTATCTATCTATCTGTCTATTTAATTCTACTTTACAGAATCAGCTCATGTAATTGTGGGGCCAGCCATTCAAGTATATAAGGCAATTCAGGAACATGAAATTCAAGCAGGAACTAATATTGAAATTTTAAGGCAGAATTCCTTCTTATTTCCACCTGGATGAGGTCCATCCACTTTGCAGTTGTTAATCTTGTACTTATAATCAATTTGAAGCACACAAATGTTAAGTGCATCTGTAAAATACCTTCATCACTGTAACAAATATATTCATGTATAATTAAATAACTATTATATCCTAATCTTGCTATGATGACATGAAACTTTCCATCATAGCACTCTGATGGACTCTGAGGGAGAATCTAAATTTTTTATGGGAATCACAATTTATTCATCAAAACTTTATTGTTACCTATGATAGGCGAGGTGATCAAGGGCCTTGTCCAGGGCTGAACTAATGTCTGAGTTTTGCTTTTACTTGTGGGCTCACCTTAGATAGGCTATTTAACTTCTGTATATCTCAGGCAGTAACACATGGAGATAGTAACAGCATTTACCTTATGTTATGAGTGTTAATTTAGCTAATATTTATAGAGCAGTGCAATTCATGCTTGTGATATATTTAATGCTCAGATAGAAATACTAAATAGCTCTACATAGACTCAGAAAACACAGGTACTGGTACCAAACTAAGAATAACCAACTATGACATGAAGTATTACAGTGAATATAACAAGATATTCTATGAAATTAAGGGAGAAAACCATTCATTTTTCTTGGACACCAGTAACGGGATAATCTCTAAAAGAGCCTGTTTTATATTCAGAAAATACAGATATGGTAACCATAGGGGTGATACTTGTATACACTTTTGGAGTCTTATGAAATTCCTAAAATTTAAGAATCTTTAAAATCTTGTGCAAGATATATATATAGATATAGCTCAATTTTGTTTAGTTGGTTAATTAATTAATTTATTTATTTTGTCTTTTTGAGGCAGGGTCTCCCTATGCTGTACAGCTTACTCTGTAGCTCAGGCTGGTCTCAAACTCAGAACAATCCTTCTGCCTCAGCCTTCCAAGTCCTGGAATTACAGACATGTGCCACCATGCCTGGCTAGCTATTTTTTTTAACTGTTTAGAGAAGAGGTTCTTAATACCCATGCTGCAGGCAATTACCAGACCCTGACCTGTTAGGCACTGGGCTGCATAGCAAAAGTGAGTTGAAGTCTGCTGAAAGAAATTTCTGCTGTATTTACAGCTGTTCCTCATTACTGGCTAAGCTCTGCCTACTGTCAGGGTGGGGGTTGGACTAGGTTCTTGTAAGAGTGCAAGCCCCACTCTGAACTGGACATGCCAGGGAGACATGCCAGGAGGATCTAGGTTGCTCGGTTCTTTAAATTATCCTGAACACACACTTTGAAGATATCAATATGCAAAGCAGCAACTATTGGTGGTTTTTTTTTTTTTTTTTTGCCTGTTTTGTTTTCTGTCTTTGGATATTTGGTTTTTGTGTTTTTCTGTTGTTGAGAGGATAAATGGTCTGACCAATTTTGCATGTCTGTATATGGGTTCATATATTTACACTTCGAAGATACCAATGGATAAAGCAATAACCACTGTTGAGACCATGTCACCTTGTCTATAGATAAGTTGTGATTGTACTATTTTTTATGCTAATTGGTGTCTGTTTGTTAATATGTTTTTGTACTTTTATTTTTTTTAAAAAAATTTAAAAAAACCTGATACCCACCACTCCCCAGCCCCAGGCCATGAAAAACTTGTCTTCAGAGAAACCAGTTCCTGGTGCCAAAAATGTTGAGCATTGCTGTTTTAGAGCACATTATAAACAAAAATTGAGTTACTATTCTCAGACCACACATGGATTCAAAATTATTACCATAGCCACTTACATAACATATAACTATTTTATATCAGAAAGTAAATTTCAGAGCAGTCCTGCTACCAATCATATGATATGGAATAATTGTGGGCTACATGTACACACAAGCTTCAGTATCAAAGTTCTAAGCCTTAGAATTTCTAGATGTTGCAAGTTACACTTAAGCCAAGTCAACCCACACAAAGCCAATATCTGCCCCTGGTGATACATTACATCCCCCACTGTACTCATCCAAGCGGTCCTGGGGGTAGTTCTTACACTCTTAGTCTGAGCATTGTCTGTGTCCATAAGCACTACCAGTTCAAGCAACCTATTTGTATTGTTGATAGTTCCTCCTCTTGTACATATTGAAATGACATTTTCAGTCAGAGTGCTAGACTCATGGTGAGATAGTCTTATTTAATTAAATGAATAAACATATTTTCTGAATGAGTCCTTTTAATAAAAGAATCCACTCAGATCATAGACTACTGTTTCTTATAATTGAGCAATAAACAAATCAATCCACGTTTTTTATTTTTATTTTTTGGCACTGGAAGTTGAACTGAGGACCTCGCGCTTGCCAAGAAGGTGCTACACTGCTTAGCTATGTCTGATCTCGAACACCTCTTTTTAAAAAAATCAATTTTCTTAAATTTGTGAGATTATTTTTGTTACATTCCAGAGAACCAAACATGCCACTTTAAATCAAAGGTTATTATAAGAAAATAGTTTTCATTTCATTATTCTGTAAAACAGAAGTTTTCTCTTCACAACCAGTTAAAAAGTGTATTTATGTGTTTAAATAATTACAAAAGTATGACAACAACATTTACACGTTGTAGGGTCCCCAAGAGTGTGTCCTCAGATGTTGGGTCACACACAAACATGCTTTTAGGAAACAAGTACGGACATTTCTAGTTCATAATGGTAATGGCAGAAAGACACAAATATTTTATTCATGTTCTGAAGCAACACCTGTGGTTGATTCAATTTTCTAATATTTTTGGTAGAGGTTAAGAAATTGGAGTAAAGAAAGCCTAGTTTGCCTAAGGTTAAGTGAATTATATGATTTTAATAACTTGGAAAAATGTTTTCAGTGAATAGGCAGTCATCATCTCAATTTTATCATTATTTTGGAAATATTTAACCAAATAATTATGGCTATTCAAAGTTTTGCCTTCATGTCATTTGGTACAAATGTAATTTGATATTTATAATTTTATTTGGCATTAAAAAAATAAAAATTATCTATGAAGCAAAGCTATGCCCAGCCAGAAAACAAGTTAGACAAAATCGAAATATAATTTTAGTCATTTCTAAAAGTCTCATAAAAGTAATTTAATGATTCTAACAATAGTTCTGCTGTTAATTAAAATTATATTCTTAATTTTAAAGAAATTAACTAAAGTCACCTAATGCTTTTTAATATTTGTTTATGTAAAAGATCTTGAAATCAATGTATCTTAATATAAATTTCAGAAATTAAGCTTCTGGACATGATATGGTTGTGAATCAAAGAGCAAAGGGGAAAAACTTGATTTTAAGCAATAGTTAATGTTGGAATTAATATTTGATAATTTTTTTAAGCTCTTGAAAAATCCAATATGCCTTATATAGTTTTACTGCTATTACCTAATTTTAAAGAAGCTGAAAATATCACTTTAAAGAATGTCAAAGACTGAATTTAGACCCGTGTCTATCACCATGCACCAAACTCAAATCAAAATGGATCAAAGATTTAAATATCAACACTATGATATTTTAGAAACACTAAATCTACCGAAAGAGAAAGTAGGTAAAATTCTTGAAGACATAGGGGTAGGCAAAGAGTTCATTAACAAAAACCAAACTGCACGGGAAATACTTCAAAGAATTGACAACTGGAATCTCATCCTATTGAAAAGTTTTTGCACATCTAGAGAAATCACCAACAGAGTACAAAGAAACCCCACAAATTGGGAAAAAAATTTTAGCCAACTCTCCAGCAGACAAAGGACTTCTATTTACAATATAAAGAACTAAAAAAAAAAAAAAAATCAGCCCCACTAAATTTAAAGACCCAATTAGAAAAGGGGCATCTGAGATGAATACAAAGTTCTCAGATAAAGACATACAAATGGCAAATAAATACATGAAAAATGCTCAACATCATTAGTCATTCAAGAAATGCAAATTAAAACAACACTGAGATTTCATCTCACCCCAGAGAGAATGGCTACCATCAAGAAATCAACCAATAACAAATGCTGGCCAGGCTGTGAAGAAAAAGGATCCCTTGTCCACTGTTGGTGGGAGTGTGGACTGGAGAAAACCCTGTGGAAATTGGTCTGGAGATTCCTCAGTAAACTAAGACTAGCAATCCCATTCAATCCAGCTATTCCCCTTTTGGGCATTTTCCCAGAAGAACTTCAAACATCATACCACAGCAATATATGTGCACCCATGTCTATGGCTGCACAATTTGTAATAGCTGAATCGAGGAAGCAACTCAAATGCCCGTCCACTGAGGAACAGATAAAAAAGATGTGGTATTTTTACATAATGGAGTATTACTCAGCTACAAAGAAAGATAAACTTGAGGCTTTCATAGGTAAATGGATGCAACTGGAGTCCATACCCATAAGTGAAATAAATCAGACCCACATGTATAAATACTGTATTGTCTCACTAGTGTAGGAATCTGAAAGAGTAAATAAAATCTGAAAGGTATAATGATATTGTGAATGGGAAAGAAACTGTTCAAAGGGAGGGAGCAACTGGGCTGAGGGAAAAGAGAAAAATAAAGAAGGGAAAAATATGTATACACACACACACACACATATATATAGCTATACACACAGGGTAACTGAGTCATATTACTAACTTCTATTGCTTTATTGAAAGGAACAGTTAATGCTTAATTGTTTGATAGACCTTAAATGCCTGCATTTGTTAAACTGAGCAACCAATTTGAAGATAACAATATGTAATACAATATCTATTGTTAATTTTCTATCACCTTGTATGAAACTCTGTATTGCTTCTGTTGTTTAGGTGTTGTTTTGCTTATGTCTGTTTGTTTGTTAATATGTTTTCATACTTTACCTTTAAAAATAAACTAAAATATATAAAATAATTGCAGGAAGAGAAAATCCACCAAAATTTGAGCAGCAATAATTAGAAAGAAGCAAACACTCACATTTGTTTAAGTGCACTGTGCACAGTGTCTCTACTCCTTGTGGCAGCACCAGGAGTGCTGATCAGGGGCTGCGGCCCAGAGCTGTGTCATGGCACAGCACACCCTCATAGCACACCCTCATAGCACACCCCCTGTCATACTTATTTATTCAAATATTTGTAGACCATTTAGTTTTGTGAAGACACTAAAAGTAATTCGAGGATTAAAAGATGGGTAAGATAGTGCCTCTATCTTTTGAGAGGGTGGGAAAACACTCATACTAAAAGTACAAACAAGGGGAAAAGGTGTAAGTGGAACTATACATGTGAAACCAGAGTTTAAGAGAGTCCTGAAAAATAGGATGAGGACATCATTAAAATCTTCATGGTGGAGGAGTATGTAATCTGCACTTGGACAAATGTATCCAATATGGATCTGTGGGAATGGCATTTTCAACCTAAAGCTAAGATTATAAGTATAATACGTAAGAGGCTAGAAATCAGTAAGGTCAGAGCATTAAGATTTGCAGCGATTACAGATTTAAACACTATGAAAATTAAAACTCGAGCCCTATTTTTCTTAATCAAATACCTCTTTAAACTACCATGTCAAAAGCCACCTAGAGCTATATAACAAACCACCACAGAATTTAGTGGATTATAACAGTGACAACTTTTAGATAACTATTCTGGAAATTGGTGATCTAGGGATGACTCAAAGGATGATTCTTTTTGTTTGGCTTAACCTCCAGTGCTTTCATCCGGAAATTCAGCTGTTTGCAGTCAACCTACAGATCAACAAAAGGCTGCTTAGTTTAGGATGGGTCCAGCAGGCATAATTCACCTCTGCTCCCTGTGTCTCTCCCGCTCCAGTTTGCTAATCAAGGACTTTCACGTGGCAGCTAGGAAGGGCTTTGAGAGGATGGGCAGAAGACTAGATAGACTTCTTTGGGTGGCAGATGTCACTTCTATCACTTACTCTCGGCCACAGTTCTCAGGCCAGCCCAGATTTAAGAAACGGGGAGAGGATTCACCCCTGAGGAAGGTCAAAGTGTAGATTCAGAAAGGATTAGAGAATTGGGGCCACGTATAATCGATCTAATACACTTACAATGAGAAGAAAAGTAATTAAAAAATTTAAAAAATTTTCTCAGCTAGAACTTAATACAGAGTAGTTAGTTATATGTACTCATAAGCATTAAAGGACAAACACAACCAGTCTAGAATCTTAATCTTAGAAAATCAGACAGTTTCTGTCTGCTTTATTTTACAGCAAATTTTTATCCAGTCACTGTCAGAGTTATAAAGGACTTGTGGAGCATTTTGTTTTCTTTCTTCAGTTCAATGTCTTTTAATTTATCAACTGCCATTACAATAAGGAACATCAATTAATGCTAAATTACAAAGAAATTCTTGTGGGATTGCCTATTACAGCTGCCTTGATGCCAACACCGTTCAAAGTGATGAATGTTTTATGCTGAATACCAAACACACTCATAATTATTCTGCCATTTACTGAAAGTGTTGCCAATCTACCTTTGATTCTAAAGAAACTGCACATCTTTATCCACTTGAAAAAAAATCTTGTGCTCATGAGATCAACACAAAAGCCCTTTTATGTGGGTCAAAAGGATGCTTCCCCCATGCCCATTTAATATGTTTTCTCTGAAGTTCTCTATGCTGCCCTTAGGGCCATCCACATGCTGGTGATAAGCATGTAACTTGCATAGCAAACTCCCTCTCTCCCAACCTCACATCACAATAGTCAGTGTTCAGTATATCCCATAATAAATCCATGTATTTTTGTATGCTTTCCACATACAGCTTAGGTATTGCTCTGTGAATAGAGCCCTACAATATAGACACAGTTTACCAGGAACTTAGCATTTAAACGACTTTCATCTTGACAATGACTGACATATCTCGCTGAGAATATTATATATTTAGAAGATTTTTTTTGAAGGTTCCCTGCTTAAGAATCATGTCTCATCATACTCAATGAACTTCTGAACTAAGTCTTAAATGTTTAAAGAAGGGTCACAAAGCTGCTCTGCTACAAAAGTCTGCAACTAGCACCCAACTCCTATCACAGGAGAAATTCATGCATAAAATAATTTTTTCTAAGTTTTCTTTCCATTAAAAAACCCCTTCTACTTTTACCTTTGAATATTTATCACTATGATGAGAATTTGTGCTGGAATCAAACAAAGGAGAAGACAAACTCTAGAGGGGGAAAGTACATCACAGTCTTCATAAACTTTGTAAGAATTTCTCCAGCACTTCTCCATTTACACAGGAGATCAAGAAAGGCTAGAATCCAATTTCAAATCAAATAACCATATCGATGTGCAGGATAGTTCACAGTGCACTCTCATCAACTCTGTGCTTTCTGGTGGGTAATGTGCACAGTGTAACTTAGAGTAGCCATTTGGCAGAAAACCGCTCTAGTCAAATTGGAATAGCCTTTAGAGTCTTGGTTAGAATGGAGAGCCATAATGTATGCTTGTCATTTGATGAAAAATAGTACGTTTAAATTAAGGGGAAAAAAATCCTGCTGTCCACATCTGAGCCTGCACAATGACACAGGTATCAAGATCTTATTTAAAAGTGTTAAGGTATACTACTGCTCAGCAGCACAATTTGTAAGGAAACATGGGATCATGTGCCAGGGACTAAAGATTTGCTGCCTGATATCAGGCACAGGTAGTGATAAAATATGTTTCTTCCAGATAATTACTTACTGCTGAAGGAAAGTGGCATTTCTAAATTGATATTTCAATACAGCATAAACAGATTATGCTGCATAGGTAGACATGCACTAGCTTTTGTCATAGATTTGAACTTGGAATCACTCAATGTCACAGAAGACTACTTTTTTATGCTTACAAAGCAATATAACTTCTTCAGTGTAAGAAAATGTCCATTTATGTAGACATAATGAAACATTTAGACCTTAGATGACACAATATTTTTGACTGTTTCAGTGGATTCTAAAAATATTCCTCCTGGATAAAGCTCCATGAACATTTAGTTCCATGACATATATTATTTTTAAGTTTGATAAAGGAATAATAATTTATTTCTAGGTATTATTTTAAGGAATTTATATGGATGCTATTTAATTCTTTGAAAAAGCACTGCAAATTACATAATATATTTTCTCATATTATCAGTGAGAAAACAAGGTGAAGAGAGATAAAATGACTTGAAAATTCAGATATTTTGCTTTGAAAACTTGTTATATAATATTAAACACTTTAAGTGTTCACAGTTAGAATTATTGAGAAATACATTATAAGCTTTTTAATCTATGAATATAAGCAAAGATGACATGACCAAAGAACAAGAAAAAGACTGGCCATACCCCTCTCTTATTCTAACACCTTTGTTAAGTAAAAACTTGGTACAGTACTGTGTGACAGCCTGTAACATCCTAGTTTAAATGGCAATGATCACCCTCAGACCCATGGGCAACTTCCTCATCTTTTCTTTTAGTAAATTCCCAAACACATGAAAGGTAGAGTAAAACATGTAAGTCCCTCCTCGCTAGCTGAGAATACAAAATATGATGGCGCTTCCCTCAATATTTGAAGGAACACAGTTCTGATCCTCCGGCATTTTTCTTTTGGTGAGAGCTGAAATCAGTTGATAATTTACTTCCAGTCCTTGACATTGGGTGAGGTGCATGAAGGACTGGTAAACTCTCAAAACTGCAATGTTTTTAAAGCCATATAAGGTAAGAGAGCCAATGGTCTCAATGTTTAATGAACAGACGATTGCAGATTTTCTCTGCTTTAGTAAGACTTCTTGACTTAAATTGTGTTTAAGCATTCCAGTGAAATTTTCTGATGACTTGAGAGTATACCTTGGCCCAGTGAGTGTAAGGGACTTTGGAATTTAATTGTCTATTTTACACACTTCACAAAATACCCTCATTTCATTTTAATTCCTGCCTTCTGAGGTATCCAATATTTTTAATTCCTAGGTGTATCCAGGATTCTTCTCTGCAAATTTGCTTTGTTTTAACTTCCTACTCTGTAAGCACTTAATTCACTTCACATGTGTATATTTTGAAACTGACAAGTAAATTATGGCTCATTCACCCATGCTCTAGTTTCCAAACTGCCTTGATTTCCATTAGAGATCAAAGAATATTCTACTATCTCCTCAACCCATTTTATCCTCATAGTTTTGTTTTGTTAAGTTGGCCAACCAAGCAACAATTTTTCCTAGCTTCTTAGTGACTTAGAAAGAGTAGAAGTAAACACTTGTAAGAAAGTCTGTCCAAGAAAGTTGGATTGCTGACTAAGACATCAGATCACGGAGAAAAATGATACCTTTACCTTGAGCTTATCCCTTTGGATTGTAGTGGAACTTTTAATGATGCATCAGGATATTAGTAAACATTTTATTGACCTTTCTAAATATTTACGAATATATCCTCAACCTACTCTTATCCATTTCTTCAAACCGTGGTTGCCTCTCTGTGCCTACATTCTTCTTTGTAGTCAATTTATCATTTTTCCAGAATCTATCGATTTAAACTGCTCAAACCACAGGTCTGTTCTCATAATAATTTTAGGTACTTTCTGAACATCTGATACCTTCTTCCCTGTTTCCTACAAATCTTTTCTTTCTTGTCTGTGGCGTTCTTCTCCTAGTTCTGTTTGTTGCCTTCTATTCCTCAGGACTGCAGTTTTCTGTTCACTTTTCTGCCACTCACTTCTTAAAGAAAGGTCTTTCTTAAGACTCTGCTATATGCCTCCTACTCTCAGTTTCACAATTTTATAGTCTAAATTCCAGTCTCTAAAGAGCATCCTTCCAAACCTTTCCTTATGTCTTGGCTAATTTAACCATCGTTATTATATGTTGACATTATTGGATTAAGAAACACCTAGAGATTAGTAAAGCAAACCCCAGGGGTGTGTCTGGAAGGGCGGGTCACAGAAGAGTGAACTTGGGTACTATTCAGAGTCCCTCCTCAACCTCTCTCTGGCCCCATGCCCTGCTCTGGTCCCTGGCTGCCATGAGCGAGGACGCTTTGCCCGGCCACACCCTTCCTCCACGATGTTCCTGCCTTGGAGCCATCCGACTATAGACTCAGTCCTTCCAAACTGTGAACTAAACTGAACCTTTCCCCCTTTACACTGTGTTTGGCATTGTGTCCAACAATGAGAAAGCTGACTAATTTAGCTAACCATTCATTTAGGTTGTAAATAACTTTAGCCGATGTGCAGTCTCCCATCCAAGTACTAATCAGGCCCGAACCTGCTTAGCTTCTGAAGTCAGATGAGACAGGGCACATTCAGGGTGCTGTGCCTGTAGACTAAATAAATTTATTAGATGTGCTTTTCTAACCTATCACAGTTACCCTGTGTATCATTATCTACCATAGAACTCATTGGTATAGGAAACCTAAATACTATGTCTGGCAATTGCTGCAAGCTGTTAGGTTTGTAGATTGGGCAGAGTAGGCCGTGTGCTAAGAGCAAGTTTGCCAAGGCTTTTTCATAGAGTCGTGGTCTCTGAATTTGCAGGAGCATCAAGAAAGGTTATGCATCCATGCAAAACACTCAAATTCTCTGCTTTGTCTTACTTTGAAGGGTAGTTGATAACAGAAGGCACAAAGCCAGGCAATTCCTACCCAGAGAAACATATACTAAAACTTCTGGCATTAATCTACAAGTATGGTAAAAGGTGGATGTTTCTGAGGTTAATGAATGTCTCTATTCTCACACTATTGGTGTTCTGTTTCCAAAAGAAACTAAAATATTTCCCTATAGATGTTACTCATGGTACTATATTAAAATTGGATGAAGCATGCTTTGAGTTTAATGCCACTGTACAAATTCTTCAATGGAACTTTTTAAGCAAAAGACTGTATATGGACATTCAAGTAAACAGTCAAGCAGACAGCAAGTGGATTTGTTGGTACACGCTAAGCACAAGAGCACTCTTCCTATCTTGTGAAATGAAGATAGAAATACCAATTGAAATCATGTTTATATCATTTTTTACTAGGTAGATTGTCACTTCTTCAACTTTTTTGTTTTTTATTTTAAAAATAAAAGAAGAAAATATATTAATAAACACACCCATTTACAAAATAGCATAAGAACTATACAAACAATACAGAGTTACAGACAAAGTGGTAGGAAATTAACAATGGTTGTTGTATTACGTATTGACATCTTCAAAGTGGTTTCTCAGGAAAACAAATAGAGACCTGCAATAATGATCAAACAAGTAATAATTAACTGTTTCTTTCAGTAAACAATAGAAGACAATAGTACAACTGTTAGCTATCATATATATACATATATACATAATTTCCCATTCTTTCCCTTCTCCTTTGCCACATACCAGTCGCCCATTACTTTTGAGCACTATCCTTTCATTTCACAATGTCTATCATACCTCCTAGTTTTTGTTCACTCTTTCAGGTTCTTACACTAGCGAGACAATAAGTTGCTTACACATGCAGGTCTGATTTATTTCACTTATGAATATGGTCTCTAGTTGTGGCTGTTTACCTATAAAAGCCTCGATTTTATCTTTCTCTATAGCTGAGTAACATTCCATTATATAAAAGTACCATAATTTTTTTATCCAGTCCTCAGTGGATGAACATTTGGATTGTTTCCACAATTTAGCAATTACAAATTGTACTGCTATGAACATGGGTGCACATATATTGCTGTGATGTGATGTTTTCACATCTTCTGGGAAAATACCCAGAAGGGGAATAGCTAGCTTCTATGGGACCTCTAGACCTAGTTTGCTGAGGAATCTCCAAACAACTTTGCACAGTGGTTTCAAGAGTCTGCATTCCCACCAGCAGTGGAGAAGAGTCCCTATTTCTCCCCATCCTTGGCAGCATTTGTTAGTGGTTGATTTCTTAATGACAGCCATTCTTACTGGAGTGAGGTGAAATCTGTGTTGTTTTAATTTGCATTTCTTGAATGACTAATGATGTTGAACATTTTTTCATGTATTTATTTGCCATTTGTATTTATTCTCTGAGAAGTGTGTATTCATCTCAGCTGCTCATTTTTGGAGTGGGTCTTTAAATTTTCAGGGGTTGATTTTTTAAATTCTTTATATGTTCTAGATAGAAGACCTTTGTCTGAGGGACAGTCAGCTGAAATTTTGTTCCAGTTTGTGGGTTTTCTTTTCACTCTACTGGTGATTTTTTTAGATTTGCAAAAACTTTTCAGTAGGATGAGATCCCAGTTGCTCATTCTTTGAAGTATTTCACAGGCAGTTTGGTTTTTGTTCATGAACTCTCTGCCTACCCCTATGTCTTCAAGGTCTTTACCTACTTTCTCTTCCAATAGGTTTAGTGTTTCTGTTTTAATATTGAGATCTGTGATCCATTTTGACTTGAGTTTGGTGCATGGTGATAAACGTGGGTCTGTTTTCAGTTTTTGGCAGGTGGCAAACCAATTTTTCCAGCACTGTTTACTAAAGAGGCTATCTTTCTTCCAGTCAGTTTGTTTGTCCTCTTTATCAAAGATTAGGTGGCTGAGTGTGTTTGTGGTTTTGTCTGTGTCTTACAGTCTGTTCCATTGATCTCCTTGTCTGTTTTTTAGCCAGTACCAGGCTGATTTTATTACAGTAGCTTTGTAGTATAATTTCAGGTCAGAAATTGAAATTCCACCTGACTTGTCTTTGTTTCCTAGGACTGCTTTTGCTATTCTTGGTATCTTCTGGTTCCAAATGAATTTAAGGCATATTTTCTCTATATCTGTGAGGTATGCTAATGGTAGTTTAAAGGGAATTGCATTGAATCTGTACAGCAATTTTGGTAGTAGGACCATTTTCACAATGTTGGTTCTTCCTATCCATGAGCAAGGAATGTTTTTCCATTTACTGAACTCCTTTTTGACCGCTTTTTTCAAAGTACTATCATTTTCATTGAGTAGATCTTTTACTCCTTTTGTTAGATTGATTCCTAAATATTTCAATTTCTTGGGTGCTATTGTGAAAGGTATGGTTTAATTAATTTCTCTCTCAGTCTGTTTGTTGCTTATGCATAGGAATGTTATTGATTTTTGAGTGTCAACTTTGTATCCAGCTACATCACTGAATTTGTTGATTAATTCAAGGAGTCTTCTGGTAGAGTCTTTGGGGTCTTCCATGTGAAGTATCATGTCATCTGTAAATAGTGATAATTTCAATTCTTCCTTTCCTACCCATATTCCTTTTATTTCTCTCTCTTGTCTAATTGCTTTAGCTAATGCTTCCAGAGCTATTTTGAACAGGAGTGGTGACAGTGGACATCCTTGTCTTGTTCCTGATTTTAAAGTAAAAATGTTCCATTTTTGTCCATTTAGTATGATGTTGGCTGTTGGTTTGTCATACATGGCTTTGATTAGGTTGAGGTAAAGACCACCTATTCCTATTTTCTGTAGAGCTTTTATCATGAATGCATGTTGGACTTTGTCAAAAGCTTTTTCTGCATCTATTGAGATGATCATGTGCTTTTTGTCTTTGGCTCTATTGTTATGGTGTATAACATTAACTGATTTGCTAATGTTGACCCACCCCTGCATTCCTGGAATGAATACAATCTGGTCATGGTGTATGATTTTCTTGATGATTTGCTGCATTCTATTTGCTAGTATTTTATTGAGTATCTTTGCATCTGTATTCCTTAGGGAGATTGGTCTGCAGTTCTCTTTCTTGATTGGGTCGTCCTCTGGTTTGTGTATCAGTATAGTACTTGCCTCCAAAGATGCATTAGTGAGAATTGCTTCCTTTTCGATTTCATTGAAGAGTTTGAGGAGTGTTGGTGTTACATTTTTTCTGAATTTCTTGTAAAATTCTGCTGTGAATCCATCAGGGCCTGGGATTTTATTTGTCAGTAAGGTTTTAATCACATTTTCAACCTCATTAATTGATACTGGCTTGTTCAGCATTTTTATATCTACTTGACTCAACCTTGGTAATTTGTACTTATCTAAGAATCTGTCCTTTTCTTCTGAGTTTTCTATCTTATGGGAGTAAAGATTTTCAGAGTAGGAATTAATGATCTGAATTTCTGTAGAATCTGTAGTATTTTCATTCTTTTCATTCCTGATAGCATGAATTTGAGTTCTTTCCTTTTTTTTTTTTGCTAAGATTGCCTAGGGGTTTATCAATTTTATTTATTCTTTCAAAGAACCAACTCTTTGATTCATTTATTTTTTGTAGGCTTTTCTTCATTTCAATTGCATTAATTTCTGCCCTGATCTTTATCATCTCCTCCCTTCTTTGGGCTTTGGGCTGACTTCTTCTTTTCTAAAAGTTTGAGGTACAGCATTAGGCTATTTATTTGTCCTTTCTCTGTTTCCCTTATGTGTGAGTTCACTGCTATAAATTTCCCTCTGAGAACTGCTTTCATTGTATCCCACAGATTCTGGTAGGTTGTATTTGCATTTTCATTTGGTTGTAGGTACTTTTAAATTTCTTCTTTAGTTTCTTCTCTGACCCATTCATTGTTCAGGAGGTTGTTGTCTAATTTCCAAGTGTTTATGGAGTTTTTGGAGTTCATTTGTCATTAATTTCCAATTTCACTGCACTGTGGTCAGATAATATGCATGGGATAATTTAGATTCTTTTTCATTTAGGTAGGTATGCTCAATGGGCTAGAATGTGGTCTATTTTAGAGAAAGTCCCATGTGCAGCCAAGAAAAATGTGTATTCTGATGTGGGGTAGAACATTCTGTATACATCTACTGAGTTCATTTGTTCACAGCTTTGGTTCAGATCTGTTATTTCTTTGCTCATTTTTTGTCCAATTGACCTATCTCTTTGTATGAAAGGGGTGTTGAGGTCCCCTATTACAATAGTGTTATCAAATATATTTGTTTTCATGTCTGTTATAATTTGTCTTATGTAGCTTGGTGCTCCAATATTTGGTGCACACCTGTTTAGGATAGTTTTTGCAGTTTTCTCCTAACAAGTATGTAGTAACCTTGTTTATGTCTTTTGATTGTTCTTGGTTTGAAGTTTACATTGTCTGCAAAAATAATAGCAACTCCCGCTTTTTGCTGTGTTCCTGTTGCATGGAAGATAGTTTTCCATCCTTTGACTTTCAGTCTATGTATTTCCTTTTGAGTAAAATGTGTTTCATATACAGCATATCATTGGATTTTTTTTCTTAATACACCCTGTCAGTCTGTTTCTTTTGACTGGTGAATTGAGGCCATTTACATTTATGGTTATAACTGACATGTGTTGGCTTATCATTGTCATGTTATTTACTTGCTATTGGTTTCTTACTTTTTCTACCTGTTTACCTGCTTGCTCTTCCTGAGGATTCCTTTCTATGGTTGTTCTTGATATTGCATTCACTTTCTTCGCTGTCTAGAATGTCTTTTAATACTTTTTGTAAGGATGGTTTGAGACTCACGAAGTCCTTCAGTTGCCCTTTGTCATGGAAATATTTTATCTGTTAAACTTGGATAGTTTGGCAGGATACATCAGTCTTGGTTGGAAGCTGTTTTGTGTTAGGAACTCTAATGCTTTGCTCCAAGCTCTTCTCTATTGGATGTTGTGTGTTGAAAATTCTGCTGTGATTCTGATAGACTTTCTTTTATAGGTGATCTGTTTTATTCTCTAGCAGCTTTTAATATTCTGTTCTTTTTCTGGAGATCTGGGATCTGGACTATTATATGTCTGGGTGTAGTTTTATTATGGTTATGACTAGTAGGAGTTCTACATGCCTTATTTAACTGTATCTCAGATTCTGTTTCCATGCTTGGGGAATTTTCTGCTATTATTTCTGCAAATTTTCTTTTTATGTCATTTGTGTCACCTCCTGCTATTTCATTGACTCCTATTTGTTTGACATTATTTCTCTTTGCCTCATCCTGCAGCTGTTGAATTGCTTTTTCCTGGTTCCTTGTTGATTTTAAGAGATCTTCCTTTCATGAACACTAGCTGCCATGCTGTCTTCAAGATCTGAAATTCTATCTTCAGCTTCATTGAGGCAGTTTTGCAAGGTTTCAGTGGAAGTTTTGATTTCCTGGAATCTCTTTGAGTCTGTTTCATGCATTCTAATTCATTCCTACATTGCTTATGTAATATTTCTCTCTGTTGCCTATGTTCAATTATGTTTTCTCTCTTTCTTCTCTAGATGTGCAGAACATTTTTTCATTATTATTGTCATTTCATTTTTTGCCTGAGAGATTATGTCTGATCTGTTCTATTCTATGGCCCAATGGAGTTGTTTCTTTACTTCCATTGCAATCATTTCAGCAATTTCAGGTGTGTATTTGCCACGTTCCCCTATGTCGATGTTTCCTGGACTTGTTCCACTTGGGGTGGAGTTCTGAGATTGCATTTTAGCATATCACCTTGTCCTGTTTGATGCTGGAGGCAGGACACTCGGTCTCCCTTTTCTCTGCCAGTTCAGCAAAAGTCACTAGTGGTCCTAGTTTTCCTGGTGGTCAGGCCTGCCCCTCAGTGTCTGCTGAGAGGCACTGCTTAGTCTGGGGTCTTCTGGTAGATGGTGAAGTGTACCTAGTTCTCCCAGGTCTCAGACTGTGATGTCTTTTGATGGCAGATGGTCTGATACAAGGACCCCTCACAGTTCAGGGACTGTGTATGACCCAGAATCTGGTTGCACCTGATGGTGCAATCCCAGACCAGTGGTCCTGTGACCCCAGGCAGTTCAGGATACAGGCAAAACCCAGACACAAGCTGCAGGGTCAACAGTTTACAGACCACCTTATTCTGTACCTCCAGTCAGTTTAGGCTGTGCACTGGAGCCAGGGTGCAAGTGAAGCCTAGATCTGAACTGCAGTTTCAGCAGCTCATGGGACACCTGCACTCCTATCTCACTCAGCGCTGGGCACATGCAGGGAGGAGCCACACATGAACCCCAGTGAGAGCAGTTCACAGGTCTTCTGAGTGAGGATCTCCTCACTTGCTGCACGCTTTATGGCAAGTCATGAGCATTTTTTCATACTCAGGATGGAACCCATGGTCTTTATACTGAACTACATCTGTATCCCTTTTTAATTTATGTATTTATTTAAATTTGAAGTAGGCTCCATTTGCTAAATTGTCCAAGATGAATTTGAATTTACAATCCTCCTGCCACAGCCTCCCAGAGTTTGGGGGTTACAGGTGTGTGCCACTATGTGCCAGACTTAGGTATGATATTCTTCATAATCCAATGATGCACAAAATGTCATGGAGGAAGATAGGTATCTGGTGACTCTAACAAAACACTCCAGTATCACCTAGAAAAAAACAAAGTGTCAATTCTAAAAGACACCTAGCTTTCAACACTGGCTAGTTGGCCCATATGCTACAATGTGAAAATGGTGATCTTAGAAACATAACTTGGGTCTTTATATCAAAAAACATAGTGAGAGTTATTAAAACATAAATAGCTGAAGTAGAAATCATTTTTTCATATAGGAATTAAGTATGTGGAGGCATAATATCCTGAACCTCCCTGTAAGGGAGGCTACCAGTGATGGCTTCTGTGGACAGAAGACTCATAATCGGTATCCAGTCTAGTTCATTATTTCTGCAGTGTTCAGGAGGTTTCCTTTCAAAAATCGTGCCTGGATATATAGGGCATATACTTCTCTATGGCAGAGCATGCATTTTTCAGTGGACCAGAAACTCCTCCCTCCCTGACTGCTTCTCTTGACTAACTAAGCTTTCCAGGCCTTTACAGCTTGTATCTTATGCAAATATTTTTTATCTGTAATCTAAAGCAATAAGGATTCCAAGCTCCCTAGGAATTTTTCCCTGCTTCCAACTTAGTTGGTAAATGGTCTTTATAAATATCCATTTAAAAATGAGAGTGTAGGGCTGGAGGTACAGCTCAGTGGGCTAAGTGCTTGCCGCTGAGCACTAGGGCCCTGAGTTCGATCCCCGGTCCCGGAAAAAAAAAAAAAAAAGAGAGTGTTTATAATAATTTATGAGATTCATCATTATGTTGATTATAAAGCATAGACTAGATAAGAAGAATGAAATGCAATACGATGCATCCATAAAATAGACTGCAACACCGTTGTAAAATGATTGCAGTACAGTCATAAAATGATTGTTCAAAGGTACATTTCATTGGCAGATGTTCTTGAAATACTGTTGGGTGAAAGCTACCCACAGCATGTGGGTTTGGTGTTCCCCTGCAGCCAACTTGTCCCTACACATGATGCCCAACTGTGCCACCTCTTTCTGCCTTCTTCTTCAAGAATTTTGCATGGGTGGCTTGAAATCACCCCTGGTGAAAGTATTTACAACAGAGGAACTGACAGGGCTACTGACCAGACCTTTTCTTATGCTATCCAGAGAGTTTGTTGTATCATATCTATGTGCCAATCTGTCTTCATCACTTTCTTCATTGCTATGACAAAATATTTATTGTCAGCAGCTTGAAGCAGGAGAGTTCTTTTGGGCGCATGGTTAGACATTTCTGCCTTTGCATTGTTGATGGTTTGGTGGAAGGGGCTGGACAAAGGAAAACCACTCATAGCATGCAGCCAGAAAGCAGCGTGTGAAGAGAAGAGAAGGCAGAAGAGATGCACCTTTCCAGGTCACACCTGCAGTGCCCTGCCTACCCCGACCCAAACCTACCTCCTATCAGCAAGTTAGCTGTAACTCCCCCACATCCAGTAACCTTCTAAAAGCCCCACCTATGAATGCATGAGGCTTTGGAAGGACATCTATGTAACAATATATATGTCTAAAGTTCACAGGTTTATATGAACATGAGAAAGAAAAAGGGAAAGATTTTCTCTAAGGTGATAAAAGTGGTTAATTGTGGAGCACAGGGCTGTTTCCTTTTTTATTTCCTTGTCATTTTAAGATTTTCTTCACAAGATATATCCATTTTTTCATCTCTTAAATGAATGCAATCATGGTTCAGTGAAAGTACTCCCTAACAAATTATTAAAAGACAATGCTTCACCCAGCTGCTAATAGTACAATTTTGAATGTATTAAGTCCTAACATATCCCTGTAAATGTATAAGATTTATCAAGAAACTAAAAATCACAAATAAACTCACTTTGATCCAGTTATCTAAATTTTTCAATAACATCCAAAGTATAACAGGTCCATTTTCGGGAAGAAAAGATGAGGAGAAAGGAGAAAGCACTCACCTTTTCTCAACAGCACTCATTACCTGAGAGAGTACAGGTTTAGAAAACTTCTCAGCCTAATAACTTCCACTTACCCCCGGGATTCTTGGTGTAAGGGTTTTGAGAATGTGGCAAGGTTAGCAACAGTGACATTTCAGATGTGAAGAAGGAGTCAAGGGAAGTCAGGTTTTACCATTTGGATGATTTTAGCTCTGGTTGTAGTGACTTTTTGTTTGAGTGTTTCTGATACTAATCTACCATTGAAGCTTACTTTGTCTTCTGCTAAACATGGAACAACTTCAAATGTGTTGTGTATGTTCATGTATGTATTTCTAAAATTAAATTTGTTAATTTCCGGAATTTAATTCCTAAATACACTGTATCAAGTGATCACAGACACCCTTAAAATCTTTTCAAAATGCCTTGAAACTAATATGTATTGTAACTAATGTTCACAACTTTTGGACACCAAAGTTAGTGTGCGTACATACACACACACCTGTCCTGGGAAAACATCTTTTGTTGTTACTGGTATGTGAAGTAGAGAGAAATTGAGAGTATTGTGAGAAAGGAGACAAACATGACATCGTTTTTACATTCTTAACACTGGTATATTTTTTTCCTGTAAAAACTCTTCCTTTTTTTTTTTTTTGAAATTTAACTTTTTCTATTTTAAACTCAACCTTCAGAGAATGAGCCTTAAATTTGTATCCCTGACATGCTCTCCAGTGGCTGGCATGGGAGTCCAAAGTCCTGTGCTCTGGTGTTTATTAAACAACATCAGGGAATTGTTTGTTTGCCTGGTTCTTACCTTTTGGCTAACATTTCCTTTGGAATTATTTTATCTTTTTGTATCCCCTACTTGGCTTTCATTGACTGTATTGCTTTTTGCCTCTTGTCATAATTATCTGTAATGTAGAGTCAGTTTTGAATGTAAGTTCAGATTTGCCCTAGAGGGGACAAAATTTCTGTGATGGGCAGTGAAATGATTGTTCCATATAACTTTATAAAGTGTAGAGACCTCTGAAGTGAAAGGAGCTCTCTAAATGTAGGGCTGTCATTTTAAATTGCCATTACTGTTTGAAATCCTCAAGAGAAGTGTTACTGAAATCTGGCGTATGCACCATATTAGATTGCTAGTATCATTAAAGAATGTGCAGCAAATGAAAGTACCAATTTCCTCTTATATGTAGCTCACGTTTAAGGCTGTGTATCCAAAGCTTCCATGTCTCACAGCTCATTCCAGTATATTAATATTCACCAAAGGAAGCAGAAGTTAACAAAGTATGAAGGCAATGATGTTTCTAAAGCCTGGTGATTGCTTGTCTGTGTACGCACGCTTGTGAGGACAGACACTGATTTGAGCAACTAAATGAAGGGAGACATATACCAGAGAAGTTTGGTGTGACCAGCAGAGAAGCCCAGATAAAAACATATATATCAAATCACTGTGTGATTTATTTAGCTTTGACAATAAGGAAACTAAGAAATAACAAGTACTTGCAACTGCAGAAAAGAATTACAAGAAGAGAAAAATTACCTTGATAGTGAAAATGGCCTGCCCTCTAATGTGAGAGCAGCTGTTCTTTTGGATTCTGTTCACAAGTTTGTTTTAGCAAAGGAGAACACTGCATTATTGGAGCCCTGCACAACCTAGCAAGACTGAAATGCCAAGAAATAAGCAAGTGAGAGTGAGGCATCAGTGGCAAATTGGAATCTAAGGCCTTTTGTGCTTGTTAAATGGTGGAATGATTATAATTGGAAAAAGTGATGTGCATTAGTTCTGAGTGAATGTACAAGAAATGACAAGCGTGTAACTTAATGATTACTCACAACACCCAGGCCTGCCTTCTGGTCTCACACTGAAGAGTTCAGCCCTACAGCAAAGAAAGCCACATGCTTTCTCCTCCTATTCATGAGTGTTCTTCACAGGTCACATGGAAATAACCCTGAAGTGATAAGTCTTGCTTTAGGAAGTCCGTGGCCTAAACTCTTATAAGTCATTGTGACAAAGAATGGTGGGAGGTACAATATATGTGTTTGGTTTTCTTTGCACCATGACGATCATTGGGAGGCAATTGGACAGGATCTAGTTTTAAAGGAAGTAGCATATTCTTATTTCCCTGGGGGAAGGAAGGATATGAAAAAGTTTCTTTAAAATCAAGTCTAACCTTTAAGTGAGTAAAAGTGTCTTTTTTTCTTCTCTTTATATTATTTATGTATAGTTTTTTAGTTTCAGAACTGCATCAAATACACATCCTTTATTTTTCTGCATGAGAAAATCTGGAGTGACTGAAAACATTCATTTGATGAAACAATTCATTAAATGTTTACTTTGTCAAATTCTCATTATTTTAAACTCTTTCAAAACTAATTTTGCAGAAGTCATGAGTGGGACCCAAGGAAGGAGAGAAAGGGAATTTCGAGCGTGGTAAACTGTTCTGGGTCCTGGTGGCAACGGGGCTGTACAGTTCTTTGTTCAACTATCAAATCAGAAAACTGAATTCCCCAAAGAGTGTGCTCTACTCTGTAATGGAAATTGAAAAATGATAACTGGGCACACCGATACTTGATTTAAACATTGCACAAACTATGTATGTGTTGAAGCATCTCACCATAGCCTAAATATATGTACAATTTGTGCTTTTACATATTCATGAAAGGATGCTTTAAATAAGAAAGAAATGAAGTAGAAGCAAACATAAGTAATTTTCAGTGTTTTCATATTGAGAAAAGGTTTCCTTATAACATTCATGACCTAAAGCACACATAGCAACATGAATAGTTAACCAACTAAATTATTAACTCTAGATAATAAACACATAGGAAAGCATCAAGATTCAACTTCTATTTTTTTTTATCTTGAGAAGTGAGTTTTTTCTGCTGCCTAACATAAATTATGGTGCATATTAATAAACTTTGTTAGATTAAATTTTCTTAAAACTTAACTGAAATCTACTGATACTTAGAAAAACAGCTTAAATCCTGGAAAGAGTATGAAGACAACATTATTTAATAGAAGAATATCTTACATAAGTGACATTTAAATGAAATTCTCTCACCTATTGTAATGCAGAGGTTGAGGGGGTTAAGAAAGAGCTTATGTACTTCCATAATTTTTCACAAATATTTGAAATTCCTTCAGTTGTCTGTAGGTGGTGTAAAACAGGAGCACTTCACTGAGGACTACTAAAATGTACCCTGGGGGGGGGATATTAAACACATAAAGCAAAACAAAAAAAAACAGGAAAGACATAGTAGAATTCTACTTTCCAAAACGAACAATGTATCTTTGAAACAAACCACCGCAACTACAGTGCTTTGCCAACATTTTGAAAAAGACATTCTCTTCTATAACTTTGGAAGTCTTTTCTACTTGACGCAGTTTTACAGTAAGATTTTCTTGGCATTCAGGAAAGTAAGTGTCTTATTATTGTATCTTTTTTTAAAAAAGTAATATTCATTTGAGATATGATTTACTGTGGAAAGGTTTAATAGAGAGCTTTGTTTCTTTTTCAACATTTATTAGTAGGATGAAGTGAAGATAGCTATGATGAAGAATATATTATCAAGACCACCGTGCAGGTAATATCCTGCATATTGAGTCTAATCACCCATTTAACTTAAAGTAAGAGTTGTTAAGAATATGGAGAATCACACTCTAATGATTAGTGATGAGAATCACACAGATAATGAAATTAGTATTGAGAAACATGTTTTCGGCAGAATGATTATCCTGGGAGATTTATTAGAAGGATAATTGAAGAACAATGTAACATTTTTCATAGTTATCAGGATGAACTTGTTCAAGGTAATTTATCATAATAGTGTAGCTATGCCAGTTCATAAAAGGACTGACCACTGCTTAGAAAGATGTTCATAGTATGTTAATGTAGACATGTTGTCCTGCCAATGAAATGCCACCAATAAAAATGTGGAGGGCAATAAGTATAGTTGGATACAAGCTAAATCTACCTCAATAACTTTCAGAGAGCAGTTGTAATTTTTAAAGAGTTTGCAATGTTTAAAGAAAAGGTTTCTGAATAGGAGACATAATTAAGAAGCTTAGTCTGTTGGCGGCATCAGGAGGATATACTACTTTGGTCTATTTGAAATATTAACAAGGATTGCACAGAAATATTGAATATTGAATTAGAAAGTAGAGAGAATACTCAGCAACCTCTCCTGTTCCCTCACAAACTTTCATGGTCTCATATTATTAATATATTTTGTTAGTGTAGTACATTTGTTATAGTTAATGAGCCAATACTAATATATTTTTAAGTAATGTTCACAGTTTACATGGAGCTCACTCTGTATTAGGTGCTATAGATTTTTGCCATGCATACTGCCATGTATCCACTGTTACACTATCATGTACTGGTTTTGCTTCCCTCAGGATTCCCACTGCTTTCCCCGTTTATCCCTTCCTTCTAACCCTAGCCCTTCAAAGTCACTGATCTTTTAGCATTTGTGAACTGTGAAAAAGGGCTTCGGGGAGTATTTAAATTTTAAAAATGCTACAGCAAATGATGTATTGCCATTATTATCCCTCAAAATAGTCCCCTCTCTTTGAACACAGTTGTCCTATGGTTCTTGCCACTTTCTGATGTAGTTTTGGAAGCCTTTTTCTTTACTTCCCCTGCTATGGCTGCTTGGATGCCTGAATGGATTCAAAATGTTTACCCAACTTGGAGGAAGTGCCAGATATTCATGGTGCCAGATACATGAGTGAGGTTGACTAGGGCACACTATAATGTTTTTTTTTTTATATAATATTCCTTTTCTGTTCCGTGGCACTTGGCAGCAGCAGTCACTGAATTTTTTTATCATTTTTATAAAGATACAAAAGAAAATTTAGCAAACTGATTCAGAAACTAGCAGGAATAATTGGATACATGTGTTTGAAGCAAGATGGAGTAGTTTGAGGGGAATTAATAGCATCTTTTTTTACTGCAACACATTTTTCAAATTTTAAGCATTCACTGTATATTTTGATCGTCCCGCATAGTTGAAGCATATAATCTGTAGCCTTTTCAGACTGGTTTATTTTGCTGAGCATAAGCACTTAACCTACTCATGTCTTATCAAAACTGGATAAAAGAGTTGGATAATTCTTTTATGATTCAATAATATGCCATAGTATAAATGTATCAGTTTGTTTATCCAATCACCTAATGAAGGTAACTTTGATTGCTCTCAAATACTGGAAATTATGAGTAATGCCTCTATAAACATTCATGTGCAGGATTTTATTTGGACATATTTCCAACTCAGTGAAGTACCTAGGGACATAACTCTTGATTTATATTAGCTTCTAAGAAACTGCCAAACTGTTTTCCAAAATGTCTGTAACCTTTTGCGCTCCCCTGAGCAATAAGAATTTTTGTTGTGCCAAGTCCCTAATATTTGGCATTGTTGATCTTTTGAATTTTTTTATTACCACAGATATATAATAGTATATAATTAACTTTGTGAGGTGCAGTTCTATGAATTTTTGCTATATTCATCCATTTATCATGATAGAAAACAATTCTATCATTAACACCAAATTCCTTACAATTCCTCTTGAATCTGCAGATCCACTTCTTTTTTTTTCTTTCAGTAAGTAAAATTAAACTCAGGGTTTTGGGCTGAGCTACATCCCCAGACCTTTTTAAATTTTTATTATGATTTTTATTTTTGAGAAAGAGTTTTGCTAAATTTCCAAATTGCCCAAGCTCTGCTTGAATTTACCATCTTCCTGCCTCAGCTTCTCAGAGTTTGGGGATTACAGGTGTGCACCAATGCAGCCCGCCCTCTTATATTTTAAATTTTTATTTTATTGGTACATTTTAGTTATACATAACGACAACGTTCATCACAGGGAATTTGTACCTGTGGTGTTATGTCTTGCTTCCTCTTTTTTCAACTCCCCTCCCTTCAATTCCATTTCCCCTCTTTGTTTACAAAAGCTTTGTGTCCATGTTTTCTTTGTATTCTTTTTTTCTTATTCTTTCCTTTCTCCCTCTCTCCTCTTCTGTTCCCCTTCTCATTGGAACATTTTCTTCCCATTTACCAATAGCTAATACATATTTTGGTTGTTATTGATATTTTTGGTTACTTAGAGCATTGAAACCATGTGATATTCGAGTATGTGTGTCTATTTTATTTCACTTAAGAGTGTGATCTCAAGGGACATCTATTTAGTAAAAATATATCAAACATCCCTTTTTCATAGATTTAGCTATTTCAAACTGTGCCACATAAAACATGGGTATACATATGTCACTGTGGTTTGGTGCTCTTAATTCTTTCAGTAAGATACCAAGAAAGAGAAAAGTTCATCAGATGGGATCTCTCAACCTAGTTTTATTTTTTTAAGAATATCCACACTGATTTTCTCAGTAGTTATACACTCCCAGAAACTGTAGAGAAGGGCTCCTTTTTCCTACAGAATGGAAAGCATTTGTTATTAGTTGATTTCTTCATACTAGCCATTCTTTCCGGAGTGAGATGAAATTTCAGTGTTGTTTTAATTTGTGTCTGTTGAATGACCAGTGATGTTGAACATTTATTCATACATTTATTTTCCATTTGTACTTCTTCATCTGAGAAGTGTCTCTTCTTTTCAGATGCCCATTTTGGGACTGGGTTTAGAAGTTTTTTGGTGGAGTTTTTGAGGTCTTCTATGTAGAGTATCATGTCATTAGCAAATAAAGTTAATTTCACTTTTTCCTTTCCTATCCTTATTCCTTTGATTTCTCTCTTGTCTAATTGCTCTGGCTAACATTTTCAGAACTCTATTTAATAACAATAGCATCAGTGCACATCATTGTCTTGTCCATGACTTTATAGTGAGGGTTTTCAGTGTTTGCTCATTTGGTATGATGTTGGCTGTTGGTTTGTCATGGATGGCTTTTATCAGATTGAAATAAAGATCTTCTATTCCATTTATCTTTAGAGTTTTTATCATAAACAGGTGTTGAACTTGTTAAATGCTTTTTATGCATGCATTGAAAGAATCATATGGTTTTGTCCTTGGTTCTGTTAATATAGTATATTACATGTATTTATTTGCATGTGTAGCACTATCCCTGCATTCCTTGGCATGAATCCTGCTGGTCATGATCTATAATCTCCTTGATGATTTGCTGCATTCTGTTTGTCAGCATCTTACTGAGAATTTTGCAGCTATGTTTATTAGGGAAATTGACCTGTAGTTCTATTTTTTGGTTGAATCCTTCTCTGATTTTGGAATCAGGGTAATGTTTGCCTCCAGGAATGACTTTAAAAGTACTGCTTCACTTTCAATTTCATTAAAGATTTTGAGAAAGAGCAGCATTAGTTTTTCTCCAAATTTCTTGTAGAATTTAGAAGTTGATTCATCAGGGCCAGGGTTTCTCTTTCTTGTATGTTTTTAGTTATATCTTCAATTTCATTGACCCATATGAGCTTATTCAAAATTTTTATATCTTGGTTCAGCTTGGTTATTCATATGTGTCTAGGAATCTGTCTATTTCTTCTGTTTTTTCCACCTTATTAGAATACAGTTCTCAAAATAGGTATTGATGATCTGATGTATTTCTGCAGGATCTGTGATGATTTCATCCTTTTCATTCCCAGTTGCATGGATCTGAAACTTTTCTTTTTTGATATTTTGCCTAAGTGTTTTTCAATTTTATTTAATTTTTGAAAGAACCAACTCTGATTCACTGATTTTTTGTATTGTTTTCTTAGTTTCCTTTGCATTAATTTCTGCTTTCTTCTTTATAATTTCCTCCCTTGTACAAGTTTAGTGCCTTATTTGCTCTTTTTCTGGAAGTCCAGCATTCAACATTAGGTTGTCAATTTGAGCTTGTGCTGTTTTTCTGATATGGTGCTATAGATTTTCCTCATAGGACTGGTTTAATGTGTCCTTTAAGTTCCAGAATATTATATTGGCATTAGTTGTGGAAACTATATATTTTTTTTCTTTAATTTCATTTATGACTCAGTTTTTCAGGAGAGTGTGATTTAATTTCCTTGTGTTTATGAAGTCTTTGTAGTTTCTTTTGTCATTGATTTCCAGTTTCACTGTGCTGTGGTCTGATAATATGCATGGCATAATTTTAATTTTTTTGCACTTACATAAGCATGTTCTATGAGCTAGCATGCAGTCTATTTTGGAGAACATTTCATGGGATTTTGAGAAGATTGTGTCTTCTGATATTGTAGGCATGGAACACTGTAGATATCTATTAAGCTCATTTGCTCAAAAATTTGGTTCAGTTCTGATATTTTATTATTGTTTTTTGTCTACTTGATCTGTGTCTTTGTGACAGTGAGATTTTGAGGGGCTTCATTACAATGGTATTAGTGCTTATTTGATTTTTCCATGTCCATTGTTATTTTTGTATATAGTTAGGTGCACTGGTATTTGGTGCATATGCATTTATGGCTGTTATTTCTTCCTCTGGATTGTTCCCTTTACCAGGATATAGTAACCTTCTTTGTCTCTCTTAATCAGTCTTGGTTTGAAATCTACTTCCTCTGTAAATAAAATAGCTACCCTTGCTTTTTTCCACATTCTTGTTTTATGGAATACTGTTTTTCATCCTTTGACATTCAAATTTCTTTTTAAATTAAATGTGTTTCTTGTATTCAGCACATTGTTGTGTCATTCTTCTTGATTAATCCTGCCAGTCTGTCTTGACTGGTGAGTCAAGACCATTAATGTTGATGGTTAAAACTGATATGCATTGTCTTATCCTTGTCATATTATTTTCCTGTTGTTGGTTCCCTTCTTTACCCTCTATTTAGTTGCTACTTTGCCAAGTGAATTCATTTTGTTGAGGTTCATGGAGTTGTAATCCTTGTTATATCTTTCTAGAATGTCCTTCAGAACATTTTGGAGTGCTAATTTGGTGGTCATGAATTTCCTCAGATGTTCTTTTTCATAGGAGTATCTTACTTCATCAATTTTTAAATGTGAGATACATCAATCTGGGTTGGAATTTGTTTTCTTTTAGGTTATTTTTAGGTTACCTTTCTTTTAGGCTTCTTTTAGGTTACTTTGTCTTGGTTACTCTTTTTGTTGTTGAGACAAAATACTCAACAACCAAAATTAAGGAAGAAAAGATTTATTTAGCTTACAGTTTGTGGAGGTTTTAGTCTATAATAAGCTGGCTCCAAGGCAGGGAAACATGGCATAGGGGCAAGACTTTAAGGCAGCACAAGCCAGGAAAAGCAGCTAGAGAATAAAGGGAGGAGTGGCAATAAGCAGCCTCTTTCCGTCCCTTACATTATATGCAAGCTACCTTCCCCCGTAGTACACACCCATAATTGCAACATTGGATCATGAATCAATCATAAACTCTTGAAGCCTGCTCCATGACCACATGAAGCTTTGGGGGAACATCTAGACACAAACCATAACTGGCTTGAAATACTTCACTACAAGCTCTCCTTGATTTGAGGTTTTTTGTTACATCTGCTATGTTTTTGATGGGCTTTCCTTTATAGTTGTTTTTTTTTTCTTTAACAGCTTTTAATATTCTATTCTTGTATTGGATTTCTGGAATTGAGTATTATGTGCCTTGCTATATATGTATATATATTTGATCATGGATAGTTGGAGTTTTATATGTCTCACTTACTTATATGTCAAATTCTTTTTCCCTGCTTGGGAAGTTTACTAACATTACTTCTGTGAACAGGTTTTTTTTTTTTTTTTAATGTTGTTTGTGTTATTGCCTGCTTTTTTTTAACTCCAGTCCATCTCATGTTATTCTTCTTTACATCAGCAAGAACCTGTTGGGTGGATTTTTCATGGTCCTTTTCTATTTGTAAGAAAACTTTTGTTTCAGGATCACTAACTACAATCCTGTCTTCTATATCTGATATTCTGTCATCATATCGGTTCACTCTGCTTCATATACTTTCAAAGGAATTTTTAATCTCCTGTCTGAGTCTGTTTTGTGGATTCCATTTCTTTCATGTGTTGGACAGTCATGATTTCCATTATTTTCTTAGGTTCCTCTGTTTTATCTGTTTCTACTTTAGTTTCACTATGGTCATCATCTTGGTAGCTATCTGAGAAATTTGTGATCTGACTTTTTTCTAGAGCCTCATTCATCTGTTTGTTAGTTACAATGTTACCACTTCAGTGAGTCCAGGTGTATGGCTTTTGAATTTTTCCACCTCTTTGCCCCTGGTTTGCCTTTGGTAAGCTGAAAAGTTGGCATTGCATCTAAGTGTCTTCTCACTTTCTCTCTATCTTTTTTTGAGTTTAGCTCCTGGATTGATGCTTATAAATTGCTTATGGTGAGTAGCGTTTTTGCTAGTATTTAGAACTCTTAGGAAATAACTACTTCTCAGAAATGTCTTCCAAATGTAGCTGGCCTTTGGATTTTGAGTATTTTACAAGATTCTACCTCTTCAGTTTAATGGGGACAATAAATTGCTGCCTATTTGACCCAGATCCCAGATCTTTAGAACTGGGCTATAGTGTTTTTATGTCCCTTAGGCAAGTTCAGTCTTGGCATATGATAAAAACAATGGATTAGAACAATTATGTGACCTTGGCTAAACAAGTACAATCAGCAATGACAGTAGCATCAAACACAGTCTAGAAAATGACAGACTGTGAGAATAAATTTGCCACTTTTACCCATATGGACTATAATCGTGGTTATATAGAAAAATCTAAAATGAACCAGAATATTGCATATAGTAAACAAGCCCTCAGTATGGTGATTTTACCTTCAAGGGAGAAAACTTTACAGGGTTTAGAGGAAGAAATAAAGTTGAGACTACAGGAAAGGCTGGAGAACAAAGGAAGATTATATGAACTATGGGAAACTGGTGAAGAAGGCAGAAGGGAAAGAGAGAAGGAAGAAATAAAAACAAGAACAGAATAGAACAACAACAAACTAGACACAGTGTTCACACTCATATAAAACCAGGAACAAACGATCAAAAAACAAAATAAAACAAAAAGAAGAAAAGAAGAAAAATTGTCCACTTCAAGGTGTCTCTCTGTTGTTCATGGTAGGCACAGTGAGCAAGAGTACAGATCAAGTTGATTAATCCCAGCAAACCCAGCTGTAGATTTACAGAGGGGTAGTGGATAATCCCAGCAAGTCTGAACCGTTAGTTCTGAAGTTCAGGCTCGTTTCTGGCTATGAAGATGGATCCCAGTTTGTTCAGCCTGCAACACTGTGTCCCTCCTACCAATCTGAACTGGGCTCTTTGACCTCCTGATTTGAACTCAGCAGCTTCACTGTGATGCTGGCAGCCACTAGATCAAGCCCCCCCCCGCATAGCTCTTCTGAGTTCAGAGCTCAGTTGGCCCCCTCCAAGATGGCTACAGGCCAATTTCCTCTCCTGGGGGATGTCTGACCCTGAATAACTCATTAGTTACTGCAATCCACTACACCCACTACTCCGTTTCATTGCTGTATTTCTCCATGGAGGCCACTGGAGGCTCCTATGTTCACTGTGTGTCTGCACCTTCAAATAACCTCTCCTTGCTGCCAGTCAGAGCTCAGGTACAAAGCACCGCTTGTTACGTCCCTCTCTTTCACTGAATTCTCTCTCTTTATTCTCCCTGCGGGTTTTAATTCGTGCTTCACATATTTCCTTGGATCTCCTCCTTTTCTTCCATTACTATGTTCCAGTGTCTGCACACCAAATCTTGGAAAGGCTTTCTTTGTCATCTTCCCAGAAGTTCTCACAGCCCTCTTCTAGTCTTTGGCAACCACTGATACATTTTCCATCAGTATTTTCTTTTAAGATTGTCACATAAATGGAATCTAAGAAGATGTATGCATTTGAATCTGGCTTCTTTCACTAAGACCAATGACTTTGAGAGTAATCCAAGTATTGCAGATATCAATAATTTGTTTCTTTTTACTTATAAGTAACATTCTATTGTATAAATGTAAAACAATGTGTTCATATATTTATGTATTGAAGTGAATTTGGGATGTTTCCAGTTATTGCTACTTCAAGTGAAACTGCTGTGTGGTCAGTGGTAAACAAGTTTTTGAATTTATTTTTACAACTTCTTATTTTTATGGTAAATATGTAGAAGTTGGATTACTGTGATGTACATTAAAATTTAAAAGGAACTGTCACACTATTTCCCAGAGTTTCCTTACCATTTTTACAGCTTCACTGACAATGAATGACAGCTCTATTTCCTCTGTATCCTCTTCAGAATTTGGTATTTATTTTTATTTAAAAAGTCATTCTAATAAGTGTTGGGTGATATTTTATAATGTCCTCTCTGTGTACTTTTTTAGTAATGCGGTAAAGTGTCTGTTCAAGTCTTTTCCTCATTTTAAATTTTTTACTGTTAAATATATACTGGCAGTTTCTTATAATTCTGGATTCCAGTAATTTGTTCAGGTATTTGATTTGGAAACGCTTCCTAACTATAATAGATTTTTAATTCTCTAAACAGTACTATTCACTGAGGAAAAGGTTTTAGTTTTAATGAAGTTTAATATAGCAACGTTTGGAGCTACAGACGATGCTTCGGTGCGCAGAGAGCTTTTCTTCTATGGCACATTTAATTGAAGGCCTCCGTCTCTGCTCCTTCTTCCGTTTCTCCTTCTTCATCTTCCTCTTCCTTTTCCATCTTTTCCTCTTGCTCCTTCTCCTCCCCACTTCTTCCCCTTTCCTTTCCTGCCTTCTCCTTCTCCTTCTGTGTCCTCCTCAGCTGTTGCTGCTGTCTACAGCTATGAAATTTTTCTGACCCCGTTTGTTGAAGTTTTGTACTCGCTTAGCTGATTTTTATTCACAGTTTTGTAGAACATCCATTGGCCGTATCTGCAAGGCTCTTTTTCTGGACTTGCTATTCTTCTCTTTGCTCTCTGTTGCCATCTTTCAGTCAGTGCGTCTGCCTCCACTGCTCTCCCCTTAGAATCAGTCTTGAAATCAAGCAGTGTGACTCTTCTAATTTTATCTTTTTTAAAAAAGGCTTTAGTTATTGTTCTTTTGTCTTTCTATATAACTTTTAGAATAGTGACACGACCAACAGGGGTTCTGCTGGGATTTGTAAGAATTGCAGTGCTTCTAAAGGTCAGTTGCAGCAAGAACTAGTGTCTTCAGTGTACTGAGTCTTCCAGACCATCACTCAGTTAAAATCACTTACTTAAATCTTCCTTAGTCAGCATTTTGTAATTTTTATCACAGAGATTCTGAATGTGTTTGCTAGTGTCATACTTGTGCCTTTCTAATATTTTTGTGTATTTTCTATAAGCCATTAACAAATGAATATTTCAAAGTTTTGCTTTCAAATTTCTGGTTGTTATATAGTGATAATTGATTTTTGTGGGCTTGCTTTTTCCTTCTAACTTTGCCGAGCACCCATTATTAAATAATCTTAGAAATTAAGAGATATAACTGCTAGTTATACTGTTGGCCATACTTTATTTATAATGGATGACATTTATAAAATTGAAGCCATCCCTTTTTTTTATTATTTTAGAAACATAAAAGTACAAAAACATATTAACAAACAGACACCAATTATCATAAAAAATAGTACAATCACAACTAATCTATAGACAAGGTGATATGGTCTCAATAGTGGTTATTGATTTATCCATTGATATCTTTGAATTGTAAATGTATGAACCCATATACAGACATGCAAATTTAGTCAGACAGTTAATCCTCTCAACAACAGAAAAAAACACAAAAACCAAAAATCCAAAGACAAGAAACAAAACAGGCATACAACAACAACAGCAACAACATCAACAACAAAAAAACACCGCTTGTTCCTGCTTTACATATTGATATCTTCGAAGTGTATGTTCAGGATAACACATACAGATATACACGATTAATCTAATATCCTGTCATCGATTATTGCTTAGCATTAAGTGATATAATACAATAGTAGAACCATGTTAGCCCTCCTGCACATATGTATATTCATATATATTCCTATATACATACATACATTTTTGTCTTTTTCTTTTCTCCTTTCCTTCGTCCCATCTGTTCTCTGTTTTTGAACATATTTCCTTCATGACTCTTACTTTATATTCCCACCCTCGGGTTCTTACACCAGTGATATAATACGTTGCCTGCACATGTATCGCTGATTTATTTCACTTATGAGTATGGACTCCAGTTTTGTCCACTTGCCTACAAAGTTCCCAAAACTGTCTTTCTTTATAGCTGAATAATATTCCATTATATAAAAATGCCACAATTTTTTAA
>PVLD010019330.1:0-36702 GCA_004027595.1 Dinomys branickii
TAATTTCGGATGCAATCGTTTCATATCTTGAAGTTATGAGGCTTCCTGATTCCCTTGTTTCTTCCTCTTCAAAACTTGTTCTGGGTGGGGTTGAGTTTTGAGACTGCGTTTTGCTCCTCTGTTTTCCCATTTTTGGGTATCAGATTCAAGATGTGGAGCTATAAATTCCAAAGGCAGTTCAGCAGGTGGAGGTCAGCTGCAAAGGCTGCCCCAATGATTCCTTCTCTTTGGGAGAATGTCCCTTAAGCTTTCTGCTGAGAGTTCCGCTTAAAAGGCTGTACAGATATTGGTTAGATACTCCCTACCTAGTGACCTGGGTGAGGTGTGTAAGACTGTTCCCCACCCTCCCAGGGTTCCCTGCAGGTATAGGGATGGATCTCCTCCCCCACTCGGTGATCTGGTCGCGAGCGCCGATATCTCACCAGTTATTGGAGTCCCTGCAGGCATGAAGGTTCCAAGGTGCCAGTCTATCCTTTGGGGCCCTCCGCGCGGCCCGCCCGACACGCGCGAAACTTGGGATTGCCGGGCGTCTCCGCCGCTAACAAGCCGATCTCTGTCGGGATTCGCCGGAGAGCTGCGCCGGCTCGGGAGGCGGGAGGGATCGAGCTGTCTGTATTCTCGGGGCACTAGGACCCAGCAAATCTTTCTCTCCGCTCCCGGCGTTTGGGGCCCTCCGCGCGGCCCGCCCGACACGCGCGAAACGTGGGATTGCCGGGCGTCTCCGCTGCTAGCAAGCCGATCTCTGTCGGGAGTTGCCGGGGGGCTGCACCGGCTCGGGAGGCGGGAGGGACCGAGCCGGCTGCGCTCCCACGGCGCTTGGACCGAGCCAAGCTTCTTCCCCGCGCGGATCGTCCCTGGCTCCCCCCTGTTACCATTCTAAATGCATTCAAATTTTTTGAACTTCCATAATATTAAAGAGATTTTGTGTTGTTTGCGTTTCTGTTTCAGGCTCATTTTATTTAATATAACATCCTCCAGTTCTATCAGTTTTGATGCAAATTACGAGATCTTATTCTTTGTTGTGAAAGTATAAGATTCTGTTGTTGATGTATACTACATTTCTTAAATCATTCATCACTTTAGAGGCGCCTACGTTGATTCCATGTCTTAGGAATTGTGAAGACTGTGCCAACAGTGAGATTGGCTATTATTAAAACACAATAAGAAACAAATGCTGGTGAGAATGCGGAGAACAAGGAACTCTCCTCCATTACTGGTAGGGACGTAACTTAGCACAAAAATCAGGGAGAACACTGTGAGAGTTCCTCAGAAAACTAAACACCAGATCTGCATTTAATCCAACCATCCTATTTCTGGATGTGTATATCCAAAGGAAGATAAAAAAGTAAAGGAGCACATGATAGGTGCTGGCACTCGCATTGCTGTTGAAGCACTACTCACAGTAATATCTGATCTTTAGTTTATGTATCCCTAACATATTATTCTGTTTCCTTACTTATTCATTCATTATTATTGTAATTTTCTACTGCACATTTAGTAAGATGTCAGTAAATATTTATTGAACAAGCATTTGCTTCAACACTGGATGATTTGAATGCCTGATTAGGATGATATTTCTTATTTGGAACCTTATGACTTTTTTTTGGTGTTATCTATGAGTAAACCCAAACTGAATCAAAAACAATTACACAGGTATAAATACAGTGAACAAAGTATCCAGGTGATACCTGCATAAGGAGAGAAAGATAAAGTTCATGAAACTGCAACTGTACAGAAATTTACGATGTTAATCTTAAAGGAGAGGGAACTGAGGACCACAGGAAAATTATTTCCTAAGATCATCAAACTACTTAGTGGAAGAGGCAAGCTTTCTCAAAAAAATTATTTTTAATGTACACATGATGTCAGATATTCTACATGTAAATAGGGATATTATATGATGTTTTGACACATGTGTTTATTGCATAAGTTTTATATCACATTAAATACATTTATGTCCTGAACAGTTATTTATTAGTGATGGAAACTTTCATATCCCTTCTTCCCACTTTTGTGTATTTAGTTTGTATTAGTACATGTTTGCAGTACATAGAGTTTATATTCACTGTGGAGTTGATACATGAACATATAACATGTTATTTTATTTTTAATCCCGTTCCTTTCTTTCCTTCCCTCCCCACTTTTTGGGCATTTTGAGACAAGCTTTCACTGTGCAGTTCAGGTTGGCCTTAAACTCACTGTTTAGCCCTGACTGGTCTCAACCTCATAGCAATCCTCCTGCTTCAGCCCCCTGAGTGCTGAGACTACAGGTGTGCACCACCATGCCTGGCCTTTCTTCCATCTCTTGATCATATTTTCACTTGAGGAAGTTCTGTCACAGTACTCTCTATTTCTTTTATTTTGCTCTTTAATTGTTAGTTGAGTTTCTCATACAAAAGAAACCACATGGTAATTAAGAATGTGTGTGTAATTTATTACACTTAACATAATCGATTCAAAGTGCATCCATTTGTCTAAAGATGATTTATCTTTCTCTATGGCACAGTACTACTTCATTGTGAGTAAATACCACATATGTTTAGCAACACATCTCTTGTAGACATATAAGCTACTTCTAAGTTTTAGCTATTATGAACTGTGCTGGTATAAACACAGGCATATCAAAGACTGGGTTAAATAACACTAAATTATTGCAGGCTGATCAGGCCTGCAATCTCCCAAGTGAGTGGATGGAAGAAGGCATAAATAAAAGATGAGACAATGGAATATGATTTCAGGGCTTCCAGGAGAGACTAATTCTTTTCCAGCTTCTATATTCTCTGAATTAGCCAAAGAATTTTCTGGGTTGCCCATTTTTATTAGGTTTTCAAATAAAGGAGGGGAAATACTGAAGAAAATGCAGTAATCTGGGCAGGAATCTGGGCAGGACTAGGGAGTAATTTCAAGGACTCCTCTAAGTACTATTATGTTAATTTAGGAGAGCTATGTTATCTCCAGGAAGGCTTCACAGCAGGGCTGCAAGCCATAGTTTCCTTAAAGTCAATAGGGGTAGGAGCGAGATATCCTCAGCTGTGGTCACCTTGTCCTTGAGGCTTCACAGCATCACAGGTCAATACAGGCCTCAGCAGTGACCAGTGACTCATAGAGGTCCATTTACTATGAATCAGTTGCCCATCTGCAGACAAGGTGCCTAAGACTGACAACTCCCAAGTATATATGAAAAACCAATTGGTTAATATTAAATCCTGCTCAGAGCCACTTCATAGTGCCCAACATGGGCATGCAAGTGTCTCTGTAATATGGTGCTTTTAATTCTTTAAGGAAGATGCCTATAGGATCTGGCAATATAGCTCAACGGCACAAGTGCCTACTTGGAAGATGTCTAAAAAGGAAAGAGCTGTGTCAAATGGAATCTCTGACTTTTCTTTCTTTCTTTCTTTCTTTCTTTCTTTCTTTCTTTCTTTCTTTCTTTCTTTCTTTCTTTCTTTCTTTCTTTCTTTCGTCTTTTATAGACCGGGTCTCATTATGTAGTGCAGGCTGGTAGTTAACCCACTATGTAACCCGGGCTGGTCTCAAACTCACAGCAATTCTCCTGCCTCAACCTCCTGAGTGCTGGTATTACAGGTGTGCACCATCATGCCTGTCTCAGTTTTAATTTTTTGAGGAATTTTCTTACTGATTTCCTTTGGGGTTGTACTAGTTTGTATTTCCACCAACAATATAGGAGGGTTTCTTTTTCTCTTCAGCCTTACTGGTATTTGTTAACTTTTGATTTTTGATGACTATTGTTCTTCTACAATAAGGAGAATCTCAGTGCTTGGTTTAATTTGCATTTCTCTTATGATCAACGATGTTGAACGTTTCTTTTTGTATTTATTGGCCATCCATACAATTTCTGTCAAATAGCTTCTCATTTTGCCTGCCCATTTTTTTTGAATGGGTCTTTAATTTTGAGTAAAGTAAACTAGCTATTTAGAGATTCATGTAGTTCAGTAGTTATACTAGTAAAAGTAGAAAGGGTGAGGAATTGGAAAATGAAAAAAAGCACAATTTGAAAAAAAATTAATGGTATATGAGGAGGAAGACAGAAAAGTGAGCTAGTGGGTTCTATTGAGAAGGAAAAGGTGATAAATAATGTTAGGAAACAGTCACTTCAAAGAGTGATCAAGAAAAATGAGGAAAAAGAGAATAGCATAGAAGCACAGGAAATAAAATAGAGATAAGGGATAGAAAAAACATAAAAAGGGAAAAAAAGCAGAAAAAAGAGATGAAACGGAGAAAAACTTCAACCTCCAAAAACCCCAATGAGGGAAACATAAAAATAATTTAAAAATAGCAAAATGACAACAAAATTAGTCCAAGGGAAAAATGCCTACTTTTGAATGAGTGGATTCTTTCCAAGATTTACAGTCTTGCCATTCATCCAGATACAATTTTCTCCACTGAGTTACAGGGCCCATGGATTTTTGAGGTGCCCTCCATGCAACAGAGGCCATTCTGTCTGTTTATCCCAGGCTGTAGTGACCTTCCAAGCCAAGGTGTGTCCTTGCTCACACTGGGAGATGGGAAACTCAGTCAGCGCTCTGGTGTCTTCTGGATGGAGGGTGTGGGGTGGACTTTCAAGTGGACTGTTGGACTTAATGTTACTCGTCATGGGGTCTGGTTGCTTGTTTCTTCTTGTGGGAACTGGGCTCATGCTGTATCTGGTCAGTTGCTTAGTCCTCGCTTCTGCTTCCCTGTGCCAAGGAGAAACAAAATGTAGAGCCATCTTGGAGTTGATGTATGGTCTGGACCTTGTGCTGGAAGGCCACAATAGGGGAATTCATCCTGCGTCGGCCTGCTTTCCCACACTGGGGGTTGGGGTGCTGCTTGTCCAGAGTGGGTCTGCTTGCTGGTGTCTTCTCACTCTCTGAAGTGTGTAGTACATCACTGATACTATATTTACCACAACTGTTTGGTCCCTTTATTTATTAGAAAGGTTACCTTTCTTCCAGTGAAGGAGTTTCATCCCTTTATCCAAGATAAAAATACGGTGGCTGAGTGTATCTAGAGTTGTTTCTTCACCTTCTAATCTGTTGCATTCATCCTAAGGTCTTTTTTTGTCAGTATTGTGCTGCTTTTATCACAGTGCCATTAAGTCAGGGATTGTGATGCCCCCTGCCTTGCCTTTGCAGCCCATGGTTTTTGCTATTGTATATCTCTTCTGGTTCCAAGTGAATTTTATGAATATTTTCTCTAATTCTGTGAGATATACTTTTGGTGTTTTGATGGGATTACATGAAATTTGTGTAACAATTTTTCAAGTATGACCATTTTCACTATATTGGTTATTCCCATGAAAGGCAAGTGATATCTTTCTATTTTCTGAGACCCTCTTCTAGCTCCTTTTTCTGAGTACTGTAGTTTTCAGTGTAGAAATCTTTTACTTCCTTTGTTGGATTTATTCCTAAGTATTTCTTTTTACTTAATGCTGTTTAGGAAAGGCATTGTTCCCTTAATTTTTCCCTCAGTGAGTTTATTCTTCATGTACAGGAATGCTATTGAGTTTTGAGTATTGACTTTGTATTCAGGCACATTACGAAATTTGGTTATTAAACCTAGCAGTTTTTGGTGAAGTTTTCTCAGTCTTCTAAGTAGAGTGTAATATCATCTTCCAATAATAAAAAATTAACTTCTTCCTTCCTATCATTATTCCTTTTAGTTCTTTCTCTTGTCTAATTGCTCTGGCTAATATTTCCAGAACTAAATTGGAGTGGTGAGAGTGGGCATCCTTCTTTTCTTCCAGATTTGAGTGAAAGCTTGCAGCTTTTGACCACTTAGTAGGGTGTTGGTGTTGGTTTGTCACAGATGGTTTTATTATATTGAGATAAAGACAATCTATTCCAGCTTTCTGTAGGGATTTGTCATGAATGGGTATCAGATTTGTCATAAGCTTTTTCTGCATCTATCAAAATGATCATGTGATTTTTGACTCTGACTCTGTTGACGTGATGTACTACATTTATTGATTTGAGTATGTTGAACCATCTCTGCATCCCTGGAATGAATCCTCCTTAGTCATGGCATATAATCTTCTTGATGATTTCCTGCATTTCTAGTATCTTATTGAGGATTTTTGCATCTACTATTAGTAGGAAAATTGGACTATAATTTTTTTTATTGTATCCTTCTCCAGTTTTGGTATCAGGGTAACATTTACTTTCAGGAATGACTTTGAGAGAATTGATTCACTTTCAATTTCATGAAAAGTTTTGAGGGGTAGTGGCATTAGATCTTCTCTGAAGTCCTTGTAGAAATCAGCAGTAAATTCACTTGGACTTGGGATTTAATTGTTGGTAGGTTTTTAATTACATCTTTATGACTGATATTGGTTTATTTAGAATATTTATATCTTCTTGATTTGGTTTTGATAATTCACATGTATCTAGGAATCTGTGTATTTCTTTTGTGTTTTCTGTTTTACTTGAGTACACCAGACCAGTTCTCCAAAATGTTATGAAGTATATTTTAGAAAGAGATAATGAAGATTACAATTCTGGGGGCTGGGGTTATAGCTCAGTAGCCCAAGTGCCTGCCTGGCAAGTGCAGATTACTGAGTTCAATTCCTGGTGCTAAAAAACTACAATTCTAAGAAAACCAAGAGAAATAATCAACAAGCCAAGGCAAACAAGTAAACAGAGGAGAAATATAGGGAACCAACAAGGGGAAAACAATATGACAAGAGTAATCCAATACTTATCAGTTCTAACCATCAATGCAAATGGTTTCATTTCACCAACCAAAAGAAACAGACTGGGATTACGGATACAGTTTAGTGGAGCAGCACCTGCCTGGCAAGCGTGAGGCCCCAAGTTCATTTCCTGGTACCACAAATTAAAAAAGAATGAGACAGACTGGCAGCTTGGATCGAGAAACAACATGCAACAATATGCCACATATAAGAAACTCAAAAAATTCATAGATTAAGAATCAAATGCTGGAAAATAGTACTTAATGTCACAGGAACTGGGAAAAAAACAAGGGTAGCTATTCTATTTAGACAAAGTGAACTTCAAGCCAAGTCTGATTACGAATGAAAAAGGTCACTAGAAACTTGTTAAGGGAATGCTACAAGTGAGGGATGAGAATCATTAAAATATATGCACCAAATACCAGTGCACCCAGCTATACACAGCAAATATTAATAGACATAAAAAATCAAATTAGTACTAGCACAATTGCAATGGGAGACCACAATACCTTACTGTCACAAATAGATCAAATAAAGTCAACAAAGAAATATGAGAACTGAATCAAACTTGTGAGCAAATGGTCTTAGTAGATAATTACAGTGTTTCACCCCACAACATCAGAACATACATTCTTCTAAGCTTCACATGGGCCATTTTCCAGAATAGACTAATACATGCTTAAGAAAATGCAGAGGAATTGAAGTCATTCCATGCATATTATTAGACTGTAGTGCAATGAAATTGGAAATCAATGGTGAAGAAGCACACAAAACTAGGAAAACCCATGGAAATTGAAGAATAACCTCCTGAGTAACCAGTGAGTCATAGATGAAATTGTAGAAGAAATAAGACAGTATCAACAGTTAAATAATCATACCAGTACAACACACCAGAATTCAGGATACAATGCAACGATTCCTGCCAGAGAAATCTGTAGTGGTGAATTCTCACAACAGGAAAACAAAGCGAGCTCAGATAAAGACTTTTGATGAAACTCAAACTTGTAGGAAAAGTAGAATAAGTCAAGCCCAAAGCTCATGTGAGTGAGGAAATTATAAAGATCATAGCAGAGGTTAATGAAATTTAGACTAAGAAAACAATACAAAGAATCAATGCATTGAAGAGCTGCTTGTTTGAATGATTAAATGTAATTGACAAATCTCTAACGAACTTTATCAAAAAGCAATGAAAAGACTCATATCCACGCATTTAAGAATGAAAAGTGTGAAGCTGCAACAGGTCCTGCAAAAAATCCAGATTTTTCAATACCTACTTTAAGAACCTGTATTTTTATATTGAGCCAGAATCTGACTAAATAGGTAAATAGCCTAGGCTGGGCTAGAACTTGATATCTTCTTGTATAAACCCCTGGAGTGCCTCAATTTGCTTAGCTGAATTCTTTCTTTCCTTCTTCCTTCTTTCCTTCTTTCCTTCTTTCCTTCTTTCCTTCTTTCCTTCTTTCCTTCTTTCCTTCCTTCCTTCCTTCCTTCCTTCCTTCCTTCCTTCCTTCCTTTCTTTCTTTCTTTCTTTCTTTCTTTCTTTCTTTCTTTCTTTCTTTCTTTTCTTTCCTTTCTAATTTCTGTGGGCGTTTGAGACAGGGTTTTGCAATGTAGTTCAGCAGGCTGGTCCTGAACTCACAGTGTAGCCTCAGCGGGCCTTGAACCCACAGTGATCCTCCTGCCTCAACCTCTTGAGTGCTGGGATTGCAGGCATGCACCACCACACCCAGCTGGACTCTTCTTTCAAAGAATTTCTCTACTTTACACTTTCCTACTGGTGGAAAATTATTATGAGAATTTAAATCTGAAAGATAAAAATCACTTTAAATCTATGCTTCATGTTCTTAATTGAGTCTCTTTTTCAAATTATATATGCATTTTTATATGTACATTCTAGTTCATTGTACACTTTTATAATCTAGGATCAGACCAAAGGTTTGGTAGATTTTGACCTATTTTCAGGGTTTTTTTGGTAACTTTTCCTTTGCCCATTACATACAACCATTTTATATCAAATTACAATTATTTTTGTAATATGATTCCAACTTGAGCTGCAGCGCTATTTTTGTGTGTAATCAACTTAACTGTGTACACTTTTCAACTAATTTTTCTTTTATGGGTCCTCCTTCTGGACACATTTGTTCTTATTGTAAGGAATCTGTCAACTCTAGAATATAGATAAAAATATATCCGGACCAACAAATTTTCAGCTTTTTCCTGACTAAAATCTTTCAAAATATATGGTTGCACATTTCTAGTTAGAGTAGCCTGAAATTATCATGCTGAAATGAACTTCCAAATCGTAAGTGTTTAAAAAAAAAAAACAAAAAAAAACAAATCGTAAGTGTTTAAATATTCATTTATTTTATTTTTTCCCTTCCAAATTCAAGTGTTTTGAAGGATTTTTACTCTCTGCTATCCAAGTCACTACAGTTTAATAAGACTATTGAAAAGATTAAATTAAAAATCTTTATATTATGACCAAGGTATCTAATGAGCAGAGAAGATAAATGAAATGTTTTTATTGTCCTTTTTATTTTATAGTGCTAGTATATCTTTGCAATACATAATAATTACATTAAACTTGGACAATTTGTACATTAACATTTTGCAATTTAATTATTTTACCCTTCCCTTGTGCCCTCCTCTCTAGCCTCTTCCACAGATTTTCGCCTTCTTGCTCCACAATGTCTACTTCTGTTTCTTGCCATCTTTCTTTTGATCTTTAACTTATTTTGGGTTTGTCATGTAGGAGAAAACCATGAAATATTTATACTTCTGCAGAGCACTTATTCAGTTAGCATTTTCATCTCAGTAGCAATCCATTTTCCTAAAAAATAACCAAATTTATTTTTATTTCTAAGTAGTACTCCATTGTGCATATACACTACATTCTCTTTATCTGTTCATCTGATGAAGGGCATATAGCCACTTATCAGACTGAGCTACTGTGAGTTATGCTGCTATAACATAGGTATGCATGCGTCACTGCAATATGCTGAGCTGAAATCTTTTGGGAAGATATCCAGAAGAGGTACAGGTGGGTCAAGTGTAATTTTTATTTTTACATGATTTTATGAATCTCCATACTGACTTCCTCAATGTTTATACCAGTTTACATTCCCACCAACAATGTAGAAAGGTTTCTTTATTCATAGAACCCCACCAGCAATTTTTTTGGGGGCGGTAGTCTTGATGAGAGCCATTCTTACTAGGGATAGATGGATTCTTGGTGTTTCTCTATTTACATTTCTCCAGTGACAGAAAATGCTGAACATATTTTCATGTACTTATTGAGCATTTGTACTTTTTCTTTTCAAAAGTGTTTATTTATTTCAATTGCCCATTTTGATTGGGTCTTTTGGTTTTGGATTCTGCATTTTATAATTTATTAATTGATGTATTTTTAGTTTTTAAAATTTTATTAGTAGAATTTCAGTACATAGTGATTACACTCACCATACAGAATTGAAACAAGCACACAATTCTTTTATTTTAATTCCCTCCACTCCGTTTATTTCCAGTATCAGATTTATTTGTTTATTTTTAAGAACTTATAAATTTTATTATATATAGTTTAAAAACCAGGCAAATAGGCCAAAGAACATATAAAACATGTAAGACAATTATACTAAGTCAAGATACATTTTTAGATACAATTTTTTGAATTCTTTTCATTTGTCCTCTTCCTGAAAAGATGCTGGAAATGTTTTGCAATTATTCAGTTTGTCTCTTCACTGTGTTAGTTGTTTCCATTGATATGCACAAGTTGTTAATTGGATATAATCCGTTTGTTGATTCTCAGTATTATTTCTTGTGCGGTTGGAGATGAATATAGTCATTATGTACTGCAAATATGTACTAATAAAAATGAAAATTGAAATGAAATTTTTGCCTATACCCCTGTATTCAAGAGTTTTACCATTTTCTCCTTCAGTAGATTTGTGTTTCTATTTTTATATCTAAGTTTTTGATACATTTGGATTTGATTTGATTCAGAATGAGTGATATGAGTCTAGATTTATTCTTCTGCACACGCATCACCCATTTTCCCAGTTCTGCCTATTACAGAGGCTAACTTTTCCCAGTGTATTTCTGACATTTTTGTTAAAAATCAGTTGGCTGAAGATGCATGGTTCGCTTCTGCATCCCAGGTTTGATTCGATTGATCAATACATCTATTTTTGTAATAGCACCAAGCTGTTTTTATCACTTTTGATTTGTGATATACCTTGGAATCTAGGATCATAATGCCTCTAAATTTCCTCTTGTTGCACAGGATTGCTTTGGCTACTCTGGGTCTCTTCTGTTTCCATATAAATTTTAGGACAGTTTTCTAGATCTGCCATGAATGCTCTTGTTATTTTGATTGGAATTGTGTTGAATACATGTATTAGTTTCTGTAACATGGACATTTTAAGAATATTGGTTCTGTTTATATTTGAGAAAGGCTGTCTTTACTTTTTTAATGTTCTTTGTTTTTGTTTTTGCTACAGAAATCCTTTGTTTTCATGGTTATGCTAATTTCTAAATTTTTAAATTTTTGAAGTTACTGTGGATGGGATTATTTTCCCAATATCTTTTTCAGTGGGTTCATTGCAATATACAGAAAGCTACTGCTATTTGTGTGTTGATTTTGTATCCTGCTACTTTACTGAACTTGTTCATTAGTTCCAAGTATCTTCTGGTGGAATTTAGGGTCTGATATGTAAAAGATTATGTATGACATCTGTAAATAAGAATACGTTCATTGGATTTCTTCCTTTCCTATTTGTATGCCTTTTACTTTTTCCTTGGCGAGTACTATATTAAAGAGATGTGGTGTGACAGAACATGCTTTCTTTGCTTTTGATTTTACAGGGAATTTTCACCATTTAATACAATATTGGAAGCGGTGTTGTCATTGTTGGCTTCTATTATTTTGTGGTAAAGTCCTTATCTATTTTTGTCAAGGTTTTATGCTGATTGGATGTTGAATCTTGTCAAAGAATTTTCTGTCTGTTGAGAAGGATCATGTGATTTTGGTCCTTGTTTATGTCGATATGATGTATTACCTTTTCTGACTTATGTAAATTGCACTGTTCTTGTGTTCTTGGGATGAAGCCAACTTGGTCATGATATATGATCTTTTCAATGATTTGTTGCATTCTACAAATCTTTTAAGAATCTTTTTGGGGATTTTTGTACCTATTTTCATTAGGGAAATTGGCTTATAATTTCCTTTATTTGCTGAGTTCTTGCCCACTTCTGGTATCAGGTTAGCACTAACTTCAAGGAATGAGTTTGGCAGTGTTCCTTTACATTCACATTCATGGAATAATTGGAGAGGTATTTGGCATTCATTCTTTGCCAAAGCACTGGTGAAATTAAATAAAGAATCGCTTAGGTCCTGAGCTTTTCTTAGTTGGCACCATTTTTATAACTACCTCTATGTCATTGTTTTTATTGGTCTATTCGGGAGTTTTATATCTTTGTTCAGTTTTGGTGATCCATGCATGTTCAGGAATTTATCCATTTCTTCTAGATTTTTCAGTATGTTGCAATGCAAATTTTTGAAGTTATTTCCTACAATCCTCTGCATTTCAGCGGTGTCAATTGTGATTTCTCCTTTCTCACTTTTAACTGACTCGATAATGATTTCTTTCCTTCTTTGCGTACATTTGGATAAAGGTTTATCAGTTTTGTTTTATCCTTTCAAAGAATAGCCCTATGCTTAATTGATCTTTTATACTTTCTTTTAACTTTATTCATTTCCACTCTGATCTTCATAATTTTTCTTCTATAATCTTGGGCTGGATTCCTATTGCTGTTCTAGGAACTCGTCATGTATCTTTAGGTTATTTATGTAGGTCTGTTTTTTGAACTTGCGCATTTGCAGCTCTAAACTTCACTCTTAGGATGACTTTTGTTGTGTTCCACGGATTTTGTTATGTTGTGTTTCCACTGTCATTTGATAACAGGAATGTTTTCATTTCTTCTCTGATTTCTATACTGACACTCTGATTATTCAAGAGTGTATTATTTAATATTTACATGTTTGCATAGTTTCTGTGGTCTCTTTTGCTAGATTTAGTCTGTTATGATCCAGTAAGATGTGAGATATTATTTTAATTCCTTTTTTATTGATTTAAGAATGCTTTGTGGCTTAAGATATGGCTTATTGTGGAGAACGTTTCATAGAATATAGAAAAGAATATATATTCTGTTGTTAAAGACTAGAAATTTTTTAAGTACATTCATTTCATGGTGCAGTTCAACTTTGATATTTCTTTGTTGATTTTTTTGCTTGGGTGACCTATCTGTGAGAGTGGCATATTAAAGTCCCCCAAAATGATTGTGTTGATATATAGCATCTCCTTTATGTCCAGAAGATTTTCTTTTATGAAATTGTGTGCACTGACATTTGATACAGATATAGTCTGCCAAAAATGTATGCACATTTCAGGAAAAAAATAATATGTTGTTTTTTCAACACATGGTGTTACCATCACATGGGGGAGCCTGGAGGACCTCATAATCCACAGAAAATCTACTACACTACTAGCCATAGAGAAGAACCTGAAAATGCATGGGCAGCAATCTAGTGACCAAGGTCATCCAAGCAGGAGTTGGCTGTGCTAATAACCATCTGGAAGCTAATGGCCATCAATTTGAGCACAACTTGTAATTGTAGAGACCAAAGATAACTTGTATAAATCTTACAATGTCTCAATAAATTTAGTATTAAAATATTTATACAAATTCTTGTTTTCCTAGAGCGTTTATTTTCTTGGTGGACTCTGTATGAAAAATTGTTGGTTTTATAGGTGAATTGTTAATTGTATTGCATGCAGTGACCTTCTTTAGCTCATCTGATCAATTTTGGCTTCAAGTGCACTCTAGTGGAAAAGAGGAGAGCTATTCTTGCTTGTTTTCAGGGTCTGGTTCCATGGGTATCATTTCTCACCCTTTCACTTTCAGAGCGTGTCTTTTTGGATTAGATGTGTTTTATAGGTAACATATATTTTAAATCCAATCTGCCCGTATTTGTGCTTTGCTTAGGGAGTAAAGGCCATCAGTACTTAGTGTTATTATGGAAAGGTATTTACTAAGAAATGATGTGTTCATTAGCCTTGGGTATAAAGCAGTACTTGAATTGATTGGTTGCTCTACTTCTTCTGTAAACACTCCTGACATGGGCATTATTTGGTGGGATTCTCCTTTACGGTGCTCACCTTCGTTTAGATTTTCTCCCTTACTCATTTCTGTACCCTTGGACACTGCTGAGCTCCTCAGTTAGGTAGAGCATTGCAATATCTAGCTCTGCAGGATGGAAAAAAATCTAAGTCAATTTGTCCAATCTCTCTCTTTTTTTTTTTTTTTAATTTGTCCAATCTCACTGAGCTTGATAGTAGCTGTCCCTATATTAGAACTCAAAACTCTTAAATTTTGTAATGGGGCTCTTTTTACTATATCCAAATAGGTTTACTTACAAGATTAATGTGTACTTCTTATGTAATAACCTAAGTCACAGAATAAATGTACTATTGTGATGTTTTAACCTTTAATCTGAGATTTTGTGAAAACAAAGATGATTTATTCCTATTGGCATTATCCCAAATAATCATCCCTGTTAATAAAAGATGTATTAATTTCTATGTATGGCAGCAAATGCATTAACCAAGCATTTTAATTTGGATTAATGGTACCACTTATAAAAGAAGTGTGGGTCAAACACTGTAAGTCATTCTCATAATAATTTTAACTAAAAGGTAACAGCTGTATAGCTGCATTATGAGGTTTTTGAAAATGTAATTAGGAGTTGCTGTGGCAAGACCTTAGAAAAGGTGATAAAGTTAATTATGCAGATAAAAAAACCTCACTCAAAACTTACACACATGTACACACACACACACACACACACACACGAATATTCCTTGATTTTAAATATTGTCTGCCATGTTTATTGTTTAGTCTTAACATTTTATTTTCTGAAGTGTTTTATTCCCAAGGGTTCCAAACCTGGGGATAGCAGAAATGTTCTGTGGAGTATGATGAAAATTCATGTGTTATAATAATATTGAAGGTATCTAACGGGAAAGCAGCATGAGGACTGTATGGCTATGGATTATAGAATGATCCACTTTTCCATGCAAGGAAAATCTGTGATGAGATACAAATGTGGGATGGTTGTGCCCTCATGGACACAAAAGAAAACACACTTTGTTTGTAGAACAATTTTCTAGATGCTAAGAGAATAAAAATTCTCAAGAAAAGCAGACTTTTGGTTTACAGGTCTTGTGCAGTCTTTGTGCTGCCTTTAAAGTCTACATCAAGTCTTTGGGCAGAGTAGAAAGGCTGAAATAAGTAAAACATCATTTAGTAAAAGCAAAAGTACAGATGAAAATGAATATCCTCACTAAGAAGCAGTCTTATCTTTGTTAAAAGTACCCACACATTTTTGAGGTATTAAGTTGCTGCTCTATCAATAAATTATAATTTGCAAGTCATTTTTAAGTAACCGTTGGACAATTTTATTACATTGCAATAAGCAAACATTTTTGTAGAGCAATATGACCAAAAGCCAATGTCTCTGATTTTGTTTATTCAATGGAAGAATAGCTGTATATATTAAAAAACAAAAAATGAGAACATTATTAGGAAAAATCAAGGAGCAATGCACCTGTTTCTTAATTAAGTGGAAAGGTCATGTACCAGAGAGAATACTGCATATGGCCTGGAAGTGAAATTATTGAGATAATTTTAGATTTCCCCATTCATTTTAAAACAGTAAGTACAATACTTTTCATTTTCTATAAAAAAAATCTCTTCTTTGGCTCTTTGTTGATGTTACTGATGACTTCTGGCTTCTCTTCTTAGTCATTACTCAAAATTGAAAGCATATATTTTAAAGTAAAAAGGAAGGCAAGCTAAAATAAAATGTGAGGGAAGATTTATGGTCATAATCTACACTAGTGCTTTCAATCAAAGTACTGGAAATATGTGAGAAACTTATTAAAGAGAGAAAACCCCAGAGCTTATCATAGACAATCGTGTAATGGGAAACAGAAACACAGATTTGTAGCCAGCTGCCTAGGTGATTATGCCATATCTAAATTGGTCAGCATCCATGGGTTTTGGAAGTACTGAATCGCATCATAGAAAATAGTTGAGAGTTCGGTTTTATAGGAGAGTTCATATGTATTTGACCATTTGCAATCATGAATTTTAATGGAATCCCCTTGTGAGACTATTTAAATACCAGGAAACCTGATAAGAAGATAATTCTTTCCACCAACTGTCCTGATCAGAGCAGTCCTTATCTAGTATTTTCATACAGCGCAACGGGAGACATGGGTATTTTACAACCTGTATAAACTGCTATCTGGCAGAAAACCTATTGGACTGAAGCTTCTATGTAAAGTGCATTTTAGAAACGATGGATACAAATTGTCTGATATCTGGAAGGATTTAGTGAATATGTATTTCCACTTGTAAAAATCTTCCCTCACCAAAATACATTCTTGTGCTTATTGGATTCTTGCTCAACTAATCTTTTGTTATTAGGATGACTAAATTAATGAAACTAATATAGGTGGGATCATAGCATAATTGGTGATTTAAATTCTTCAGTAATTACTACTGAACAGGTATTTAAATCTTCCTCACACCACTCTTAAACTTTCACTATAAATATAGCATATTTAATTATGAAAAGTTAATTTTTCAAATTGTGATGTCACTCATTTGTGCTAATGGTATATTTGTGTGACTTGCAACTTTTCAAAGATAGACAAGAAGTGTGCAACAGTATGATAGTAAATAAAATCAGACTTCTGAAACAAGCAAAGAAAACACACAATTTGTACCATTTACTAATGGTTGATTTCGAAATACCAAAGTGATGTCACTATGAGCAGAGTTGAGAAGAGATGCACAGAATTAGCTCTTAGACGTTATGATCTGACTTCAGCACAGCACTGGCTATGAATTTTCAAGCTATAGCAACCAATTGGTAAACAAGGTAAATTCCACTCACTGTTTCATGCTATCAAGTACAGCATAGTTCTTAAGTACGGAAAAAACACAAAGAAGAAAAACTGGGAATTGGAAATGCAAGGTTTCAACTGAGTCTCATAAATCGAAGTTGTGGATGACATGAAAAATATAACCGTGCCTTTGGAGGTAGGAGGATACCCGAGTCTAGAGTGATAATAAAGGGCCGGAACTTGGAGGAGCTTAGTGTGATTAGAAGCTTGAATAATACACATGCTAGTGGAGGGATTTGTAAGTCAGGATTAGTGGAGAGAGAGCAGACACAATGAGCGGAGTGGGTGAAGGGCAGGAAGTAGAAAGAAAAATTGGACAAGACTGAAGGAGCTCACACTTTATGTAGGGTCTGTAAGCAAAACGAATTGCTTTAGAATAAGGCAACAGCAGCTCTAGCCGAGGGATGACCTCTCCTAGGGCTTAATTTCTAGTTTCCCGTCACATACGTGCAACTAGGTTGTTAGCTGCATGAGTTGAGTATGGAAGCTTAGAATGCGACCATCTCTGAATAATCATCTGATGGTATTGAGAAGTAAATGTAAGTGAGCACTGTACTGAGTGTTTCCATTTCTTCCTGGAATTTGATTTTATGCAGATACATCGATAGCTGATGCTTAAAAGAAATAATAATTAAATAAAATAACTACTTTTGTGAAAAGTTTTCCAGGTCTGAGCATATGCAAAATCAAATATCACATCACTTATTTTTACATAGAAGAGCTAGAACACCCCTGTAAATTTATCTAGTACTTACAAATTACTCATACATTTTGTTTGTTTCTTTGCAAAAGAGTGGTTGAAGATTGGGGCGGGGAGAAAAGGAAGAAAAAGAATCTCATATGTTATGTAAGAAGTATCCCTCCTTAAGATACCTAGAAACATCATATGCTCCAAACATGTACTATAACCAAAACATGCTAAATAGTCAGAAATTTTCTATTTATGAAGTAGTTTCACTATTGTATTCATACTGCAAGTTGAATTGCAGTGGCTTTAACGGCATAAAATGTTTTGTACAGGCAATGACCTTGGATTTGTTTAAGATTTGCAGAAATGCAGAATTGTGTGATGCTCCCAAGTCAACTTCTCATAACCAAGCTTCTTCTTAAAAAATGTATTCCTCAGCTGCAAAATAGCATATAAAATACAATATCAAGTGCAATAGCATATATTCTTTGGAAAACATTTCAAAGATTGAGTTCATCAGAACACAAATGTGTTCAGTCTCAAATGCACTAAAAATAATTCACATTACTTACTAGCATTAATGAAAAACCTGAATAGATGTATGAAAGCACTGCTTATGTAAAAAAATATATATGATGGAGAAAATTCCGGTACTGATGCAAACACTGTCTCGTATTTTAGCCAGTGTCCTATCATGGACCATGATGATGTTATAAATGTTATTCAGCCTCACCTCTTACACTTGGTTAAAAGAAAGTTAATATCAATAGATGAGAGCATGATTTCTTTGCAGTTAGAAGCCTTTATGAAAATATTGTGTGGTCTACACAATGCTTAAACAACAACATAAAAATCTCAGTGATTTAATGGAACTGGGGCTTATAACTTTCTCACTCTCCATGCACACATAAATAAGCAGTGAGATGGAGTAAGTGTATAAGGGCACAGATCAATGGACGATCTACCATTTTATGATACTATCATTTCAGCTAAAGACTTGCAAAATACCAATGTCATGGAAGCAGAAAGCTTAGAAGTTTCAGCATAATTTTAACATACAGTCCATTTAGACTTCATGAGGTGAACTGCATTACATGGGCCTACTGTACTGCCAGGCAACTTGGAAGTACAAGCTGTAAGAAGAAGGGAATGGGTTATGTGTTAGTGTTGGAATATTCAGCACAGGGAAAAACATGATCAAAACATTAAATATATGGAATCAGACAGGAAAAACTCAAGAATTGCACTAGAAGTTATTTTCCAGATTTTAAGCTCTTTAACTCCAAGAACTCTGTTCATAGGATTTGTGTCTCCAGTGGCTACAATAATGAAAGATACATAGGCATTTAATATTTTCCTCTTTTCCTTCTTTGATTCTATTCTTTCTTTCTTTGATTCTTTCTCTTTGATTCATTTTTCTCTTTTTCTTTTTCTTTCTTTCTTTCTTTCTTTCTTTCCTTCCTTCCTTCCTTCCTTCCTTCCTTCCTTCCTTCCTTCCTTCCTTCCTTCCTTCCTTCCTTCCTTCTTTTATATTGTTATGAAGCCAGACAGGACTGACTTATATTGCCAGTCATTTTTTATTGTGAGAAAGGGTCTTGCTAAATTGCCTAGGCTGGGCTCTAACTTTCATACTCCTGAATTAGCCCTTTGAGTGGTTGGGATTTGTTATGGTTTGTGTCTGGATGTCCCCCTAAATCCTCATTCAGTCATGCGGCAGGCTTTTAGAGTTTTTATTGATCCATACTCCAAAGCTGAGGTTATGGGTGTGAGTGCTACACCTGCCCCTGGGGCAGATACTTTGCATACAGTGTAAGGGAGGGAAAGAGCCTTGCCCTCTATGCTCCTCCATTTTGCTCTTGTTGCTTTTGCTGTTTTCTGCTGCCATGAACTGTTGCCCTCTGGCATGTGCCACTCTGCCTTGGAGGCTGCTGAGTATGGACTGACACCTCCATGAACTGTGAGCTAAATAAACATTTCCTTCCTTAATTCTGGGCACCAGGTATTTTGTCTCAGCAATGATATAAAAATTACCAAGACAGGATTATAAATGTGTAACGCTGTGTTCTTCCCAGTAAAATTTTTTGAATGGTTGATATTTCCAGAATTTATATATGAGTAAGAGCTGTAATTTCTGGAATGGAAGTGGTAACTTTCTTAAAATCACAAAATACTAAATTAATTAGACAAGATAATTAGCTGATTATAAATTAATTATTACTTATCAGTTTGGCATAAAGTTCAATATAAAGTGTCTGTTTCTACCTCAACTGGTTCAATTTTTTGTTGTGAGAATATACGTACAGTTAAGAAAAATAACAAAAGTTGGGTAATAAGCATGGAACAAAATATGCTCCACATCTTCCCATCCAAGTACTAACCAGGCCCGACCCTGCTTAGCTTCCGAGATCAGACGAGATCGGGCGCGTTCAGGGTGGCATGGCCGTAGACTGCTCCACATCTTTAGGCATTAGGGGAATGCAAATGTTATCTACATTGTGGTTCCATCTTATTCCAGACAGAACAGCTATAATAAATACAAAAACAATGAATTCCAGCAAAGATGTGGTAAAAAGGAATGCTTTATCCATGATTGATGGGAATCTAATCTGGTACAACCACTGTGGAAATCAGCAAAGATCTCTCAAAAATTTAAAAATAGACTATCAACCCAGAAATACCATTACCATGCACATTTCTGAAAAACTAAAGGCAGTATATTATAACAATATATGCATATTCATGTTTAACCTACACAATTCAAAACAAGTAAGCTGGAGTCTATGAACAGATGAATGGATAAAGAAAATGTAGTATACATACCCAGCGAAATACTATTTGACCATAAAAAAGAATGAAGTCCTATTATTTGTAAGAAAATGAATGGAATTAGAGAACATGAAAGTCATCATGTTACACAAAAAAATTTAAAAATCATATGACTTGTCAGCTACAAAAATTTAAAAATAAATGAATAAAAATTACAACAAAGATGAAAGAACAAGAAATTAGAAGGTAATCCAGTGATGGTGAATGGGATTTGAGCAAGAGGGGGAAATGAAGAGGCAGGTAGTGGGGATGGAAATAATCAAATTAGGTTATAGGTATGTACCAATATACTGTCAATGATCTCATTATTCTCTACCACTAATATGTGTCCATTAGAGGTGTAAAAAACGGATTCACATAACCAGCTAAGGAAAGCTGTCAATATGCTGCTAGTTTTCAGTATAAAGTACATCTAGTGTGCTGCATCAGCCCATCTGTGATGTTGTGGTATTCACACATCCTGAGACCAGACATTTTCCAAGATAGTCAAGAAAAGTTTGACTTCAAATTCAGTGATTTTATCCACTATTCTTCAAGATTATGGAATGTTGCGATTGTGCTCAGTCATTGAAAGTATGAAACAAAAACCAAAATGAAACAAAACAGAATAGGATAATTCAGTAATCCTGATGCAGGGAACTCAGGCTTCTACACCACCATTGCCATGGACATTTGTGCTCTATCTACGACACAGTCTCAGAACTCAGTAGCATTTTTTTAAACCTGGCAATGGACCTGCAAAGAGGACAAGGATCAGGGCTTGGAGTACTCGAGCATTTCTAGAAGAGTCAGCAAACATTTCTTAGATATGTATTTTTGCATAGTGCATTTAGCCATATACATTAGGTTTGCTGAGGGACATTCAGAATCTCAGAGTGGGATCACTGCTGTTGAATCACCCACAACTAGGCATAATGTGCTGTGTTTCACATCAGAGGCAAAGTGACTCCCAGTGAATAGAGATAAGCAGACATCTGTAGGAAAGAAAATGATAAAGAAGAAAAGATAATGGGAAACAGAAAGAAGAAATAAATAGAAGGAAAAAGGTAAGCTTTCAGACAAATTGAATGTGAGTAGAGAGAGGGCTTATAGAAGTTACCATCCTTGAGCTCAAGCTTTATTATTTTTGTACTCAATTTTAACACAGAGAAAGAATATCTCACTTCAGCAGGGTAGTGCTTCTCTGCTTAAGATCTCCTTTTTCTTGCTTTAATTACTGGATTTGCATGGCCTGGATTTCAGCATTTCCCACTTAACCCATTCTCCAGTTTGCTAGGTCACTGTCATCAGGGTCCTTAAATGTGCCAAGGACCCTCACAAGCAAGCTAAGTGCCTGTTGTAACTTGCAGCTGACAACAGTATCCAGTTCCCTCTCTGATGATTTCATGTGCACCCCCCTCCTCAGAGAGGAGAGCAGGCTTTGGATGAGGGGTTTCAGGCTTGGAGAAGCACTCAAATCTTTTCAAGCAAACTCTAGGTTTCAGAAACATGATGTGTTTCCAGGAACAATTGTACTGAATGTCTTAGCTTTCCTTACAATTTATTTTTCTATTCATGTGTAGCGTGCCTTTCACCCTTCAGATTGCTAAGAAAGCACCAAAAAAAGAACCTTTCTCTGGTATTTCATTGTGTTAGTAGAACAGAAATTTTGAATGAAAGATGGAAATTAGTGAGGGAAATTCTACATTATCCTTAAGAATATTTGACAGAGCATCCTATTCTATGCAATTTAAAAAGCAGAGAAGAGCAAGTAAAGTTTAATTAAAGGAAAACTATGAGGAGCAAACCTCAGACAATGATGCTAAAGAATACTTAATTATATCTTCACTTACCTCATTTTAATTCTAAAGTCCCAACACTATTATTCTGGGTATCCAACATCCCAAAGTTGAGAGAGTTGTAGATGTCAGTGTTAGGATATAATGGCTTAGTTTGCCAATTTGTTTTTTTTTTTTTTTCTTTGGCGGTACTGGGGATTGAACTCAGGACCCTGCGCTTGCTAGGCAGGCACTTATTCCACTGAGCTATATCCCCAGCCCCCTAGTTTGCCAATTTGAAAACTAAATTTTGTGACCTATTGTTAATAAGGTATACCATTCCTCTGTCAAGTAGGTGTGTGTCTGTGTGTCCCTGTGTGTGTGTGTGTGTGTGTGTGTGTGTGTGTGTGTGTGTGTGTGTGTGTGTTTGTGTATAGCACAATCTGATAATTCTGTGTAACTGTGTGAAGCCTCTTTGAGGACAGAACTGTAATGAATTCACTGCAGTCTAGTTTCTGGCCTTCAGCTGCCATGTTGAGCCTTGTCTCTTTCTACATTTCTTTGAGGAGAGGAACAAGTGTCTAAAAATATGATGACACTTCCAGTCACGTCTAGGGGTCTGGGTGTTAGATTCCTTTGTAGGTCTCTTCCCGAACCACTGTGTTCTGCTTTTCTTGTTTCATCGCCTCATCTCTGGGCACAGTCCTATTTCCCCGCCTATGAGATTTTCAGAGTGGAGGAGCAATGCTTGGGAAGCCCTTCTTTCGCTGCTATACTTCCAAATGACAGTGCATGTGGAAGTCCTGATATGCATGAATTTTAATCACATATAGTGTTCTGCAGAAGCAAAACATAAAAAAACATGACTTCTAATTAAGCCGATTTAAATGTAAACTTCTGGAATGTCTCGAAATAGAAGCATATTACCCTTATTTCTGAGGCTCATCCTGGAACATCTGCACTTTTGAAAGGGCACTTTCCTGTTTATTAAGTGCTAAAACTCAGCAACCCTGCCTGTTCACCTGAGCAGTTACACTGTTCTCTTGTACTCATGATTCAGTAATTCGATCCATGGTTTATTTCTCTGTTGATATGTTCCTGACTTGTTCCTCTTCCTAGTAGCCTCGTAGGATCTAGCAACAGGGATTAGATTTCATCTTTGTCCTGCTTCAGTCCTTCCAGGAGTGCAGGGGTAACTCGGACTTTAGCACAAGTCTGGCTGCGTGCAGCTAGACCTCCATGTTTCACGTCTGCTGAGACTCCATTGCTGCTTAGAACTCATGGTCAGGGGCTTTTGCCATGGCAGTAAGATGTTATTTATATAGTACAAGAAGAAAGGCCTCCGATTTTACGATCCATCCTCATATACATATTTCTTATGTGACGAATGGAGAAAGGTATTTTGCACATGCAAGGGCTTAGAAAACCAATATCAATATAAGCTTTAAGGAAACAATGAAGCTTAAAAAAATGAACCAGAAAAATGTCAATTTGGGGGAAATAAAATACACAAAAAATAATGACAAGAAACTATAGTTTAAAATTGAATGTTCATAGAGATGCACATTATAATGAAAAATGTTGTGCAGTTTATTGCAGTAGGAAATACATTAACTCTGAAGAGAATAATAATTTAGAATTCAAAGTTCAATTGTGAGGTAGCAAAAACAGGAGTTGGAGCAGAACAAATAGAAATGCAAAGAGTCAGAAGTCAGGGATTCAGGCTCAGTTTTTCACGTTAGAGTGCACAATAACCCTGTAGAACTTCTCTGAAATTATCAGAGAAGAGCAAAGGAAAACAAAATAAAACTTCCACTCAGGAAAAGATAAAAAGGTTATCTTTCTTTACAGCAGAATAGCACTGCATTCTGCATCACCACCACATTTTCTTTGTCAATTTGGCTGTTGAAGGGCATATAGGCCACTTCTAAGATTTGGCTATTATGACTTCTACTGCCATAAATGTAAGTATGCATATATTGTTGGGATATGATGTCTTTATGTGAAAGAAAATGCCTAGAAGAGCATTTGGTCAATGAAATGGAATTTCTTTAGTCATTTGTAGGAAAATGGGCACACCTTGAGACCATGATATTAAGCAAAAGAAATCAGACCCCAAAGCTTAAAAATCATAGATTTCTCCTCTATGAGAAACCCAAAACATAAATCAAGAGCAAAATGAAATATGGATAGTAGGGAACAGGCATATAGACATTTTGCAAAAGAAAAGGGGATCCAGAAAGGGAGAGGGAGGAGAGAAGAGCACAGAAAGAGGATGAGGAAAGGAGGGAGATGTGTTTTTTACATGCTCCAACTGCAGGCAAAGAACGGAACTTTATGTACCGTAAACCTGGACTGATGCAAAAAGAAACATTAACACAAATTTAAAAGGATAAAAATTAAACAAAATTAGATTAGTAGAAAAGAGGAATAAAACACTAGAGGACTAGGCATATTGGTAATTCTAACAAGTATGAAGGAGTGGTATTTACCAGTTTAAAAACAATTGTGATTAAATGTACATCAAGACTACACCACATTTAAATGATATACAAAGGCTAAAACTAAAAAAAAAACAATTAAACATTACAAAAATGCTGCCTTAATAGCAGAGCAGATGACATTAATATCAGATGTAGTGACGTTATCAGGCAAACAGTATTATTCTCAGAATATCATAGGAGGACAATCTGTAAGTCAGGTAAAAAATAGTCTACAAACCCAGAGTTTTATTACAGTCTTATTCATTTGAAGATATTAGCAAAAAACAATCAAGGAGAAGTTAGTGAAATGTAAAATATTTAGGTAAGCATAAATACAGGTGACTTCATAGGGTGCAATAAATAGACCACTTCCATTAAAATGTGCATTTTCCCATGTGCTCATAGACTTTTTTAAAAAATCTCCTTTTTTCCCTAAAAGGCTGAAAAAGTCCCCAAAGCCTAAATTTTTATACAGCTAATTTTTAGACTAATGTAGCGTTAGAAATCAAGGAAAAGTAAGAAAAACCTGTGCATGACCTGCTTTGAGGGCAGTAATTGTCATAGGCTTACAGAGCATTTGTCATATTTGAAGCAAAAGGCCAAAGGGCTCCAATGGAGATGTCTTAAAAAAAATCAAGCAGCATAAACGTCTTTGTGATATACTGTGTGTGAGGAAATACAAATGACAATACATTAATGAAGGCAAATTATACTTTCTCAACAACAAAAACAAAGAAAGAACCAGTTGGAAACTCTGGCAAAACAAAATTGTGTACAACACTGTCATAGGCCAAATATAAAACAAATGCAAATGGACAATGTTCTGAGTAACTAGCAAGAGTGTCAAAAAAGCAAGAATGTATCTGAATTAGGAAAGTGTTTCTTTTACCTCCTTATTGTTAGAAAATTTCAAACTGACCGAAAAAATTTTCAGAATACTAAAATTGTATACTCCTTATGGACTGATCAATTGCTTATCTTGAATTTGTCTTCTTTCATTTGCTTATTGCAGGTCAACTTTGTTCTTCAGTTACAATTTCTTATTGTGGAGACTGGAAAGCATCTCATCCTCACGTATATCCTATATATGCAGGGGCTTCAAAAGCTCATGCCAAAGCTAGCTTCAAGCAAATAATGCAGTTTAAAGCAAAATGAACCAGGAAAATCTCAATTTGAAGGAAGATTAAACACACAAAGAGCAGTAGTGCAATATGTGCTCTTAATGTAATCATCTAATTCTCTAAATTTTCGCGTAAATACTATTTTATTGGCATCCTCCCCAAACTGATGAGTTCTTCTTTGTGTCTTCCTTTAATGTAGAAGTGTTTTCAAATTTCTTTTGATGTCTTTTTTGACACATGAGTTTTATAGAATTGTGTTATAATTTCCAAACATTGAGAGATTTCCAGATATTTTTCTCTTAATTTATACTTTAGTTATAGCTAGAGTAAATATTCTTGTGATTTGAATATTTCTAAGCTTAATAATATTTTGTTTCATTATCCCAAAGACGGTCAATTATGCTAAAATTCTTAAAGAGAATTTATGTTTTTTATTGTTCTGCATAATATTTCAATCTGTCAGTACAGTCTATATCATTAGTGGTACTCTAGATATATTTTGTTTACTTCATAAGTTTCTGCATATTCTATCAATCGTGAAGAACAGTTTGTGGAAATCTACAATTGCAGTGAATTGGCTGTGTATTTCCCTTTCCAGTTCTATCACATTTCATGTTATCTATCTTTAAATTGTTTTATCCTCTGGATGAATTAAATACTTAATTCCTCCTTCAGTTTCCAGCACAGAATTATAAATTGTGGCATGTTTTTCATGTTTGATATTTCTCTTAGCTCACCTCTTGGTTGGATGATTTTTGAAGAGATATCTGATATAATTCTTGTCCTTGTTCTGAAATAGGTAGGTTTTTTCTTTTTTCTTTTTTCTTTTTTTTTTGTCTTTTTATCCCCGCCTAGCTTCTTTCAAGATATTTTTCTCTGTACGTCATTTTTATATGACATGCCAAGGTGTAGACTTGTTGATATTTACATGACTGGAAGTTGTCTAAACCTCTGGTATCTGTGGCTTAATGTCTGTTATTAATTTTCAAAAATTCTTACCCTTCATTAGTTCAAATATTTTTTACTCTTTTCTATTTTTCTTTTCCTTCTTGTCTTGCCATCAGTTACATTACACTTGTCATCATCGGTCCACAGTTCTTAGACATTATTTTCTACTTTATTAAGAAATTAATAAATAGAAATTGTGCACCTTTATGGGATAGAGTGTGATATCTCCACACAGTATACAGTTTATATTGATCTAATTAATGTAATCAACTTTTAGGTTGCTATATCATTTCCTTATATTTAAAGCACAGAATTGCCTCTTTTGTAACTATTCATAAAATATATAATGTGCTATTGTGTAATCACCCTTCATGGAACATTAATAATTCATTTCTTTCCTGTCAGGGTTTTGGTCTCCATTATCTAACTTCCCTTTATTCCCTCTATTTCTACCCTTACATTCTGTAGTGATGATTAGTGCACTTTCAGATTGACTATTTTTATGTGGATTTTGCATATGAGAAAGTGCACTATGAGGTCTTCTATGTATTATTTATTTTACTTAGTCTAATATCTTACAATTTTATCCATTTTGTTGTAAAAGGCAGCATGTGCATGTTTTTTGAGGATGAATAATATTCCATTGTGTGTATCGTCACAGATGCCATCACACGTTTTTATTGATTCATCCATTGGTGGACATCAACTTTGGTTCTGTAGCTTAGTTCTGAATACTACAGCATTAATCATAGGAGTACAGATATCTTTCCATTGTGCTATCATTTCCTTTAGACACATACATAGAAGTGGGATTTCTGGATGGCATGAAGATGTATTTTCAGCTATAGTGTATGAGAGTGTTTATTCGCTATATCTTCACTGAACTTTGCTATGTTATATTAATTTGATTAGAAACATTCTAGCTGGGCAAAATGATATCTTACTGTAGTTTGGATTTGCATTGCCTTGGGGGCTCATGATATTAGATAATTTTATGTTTGGTTTGAGGATTTTTTATTAAGATGTCTTCAAGTTTGCTGTCTTTTCAAGTTGGTTGAGCCTGCCATCAGCCGTGTGTACTCTACACATCACTCGTCCACTTGCATTTTGCATTGTTATCACAGAGTGTTTTATATCCAACATTTTTGCTTTATGGTACTAGGGATTGAACTCAGGACCTTCATATTGAACTACATGCCAAGCCATTTTTTATTTCATTATTTTTTAAGACAGGCTCTTGCTAAGCTGCTAAATTGCCCAGACTGGCCCTAATTTTGAGATCCTCCTACCTCATCCTTGACTCCTGAGATTTCAGGCCTGTGCTCCCTTGAATGGACTGATAGATATCATTTCAAAATTATCTCTATCTCTGCTTGCGTTACCAGTCTGTTCTTACATGTTGTTTACTTTTTCCCTTTAGTACTTTAAGCATACGAAGCTTGATTTTTTAACTTCCTAGTCTGGTGATTCCAACATGTACGCTCATTTATTTTAAGATGCTTTCTCTCTGCTGAATGCTTTTTCTTGCCATCAGTGGAGATATGCATCATAACTTTTTGTTGTTCAAAGACAGATTAGCTATCTCAGGTGTAAGGAATTTGGTAAAATATGTCTCTAGTATAAGGTTTTATAGTAACCTGACTGACAGTTGGCCTGAGTTTACTGCTTTCTGTAGACCTAGATATCAGAGGTGTTGTTTTCTTTGCTGCACCAGTTTTGCTGATAATTTCTGCTTTGGGGCTTACTTTAAATTCCTTCTTAAAATGATTCTATATGTTACTTCTCTCTCAGTTATTATGTACATTATTATACTATAACACCGTTGAGGTGATGAGGTACCATTGAGGACAAATTTTCCCTAATCATGTGGCTAAATCGAAATTATTTTAATAGCATGTGCCCCTAGGATGTGACCTTCAGAAGAGCTTTTACTTTCTTTCTTTTGTTGAGATAAAAAGTGAAGATAAGGTTTAGTTTTCTATTTGCTATTTCCAAACTTAAAAAAACTGCTTAATATGCCTAAAGTACTAAATGGAAAAGGCAGACAACATGTATGAATAGACTGATAGTATAATCAGGTAGGTGAGAGGCCTTGAGCTGCCCTCAAATGATCTTCCTGCCTGAGCTTCCCACATAAATGTGACAAGTTTTCCACCACCTTACCCAATCAATAATTAATTTTGATGTGTTTTACCATTCTTCTATTTGCAAAAATCCCTGTTAGAAGTCCATTGACCTTCTTGAATTTCAGTGATAATTTTAACCAACCTTGAAAATATTTTTGCCATTAGGTTTTCATGTGCTTTTATCCTTTTGATTGGAATTTGAAATATCCATATTTTGTCTAGTTTAGATCATCTCATGGGTAACTGTTGTTTCTTTTTCCAATCATATTTTTGTGTTTAATTCTGAAATGAATCTTCTGCTTTATTGCCATACTCAGGATTTTTTTCTTCTGTAGTGTTTTTACCAGTCTTTCCCAACACCATGAGAACTTGAAAATCTTTAATTTGGAGATTCTTAGTATTATTTTCATCAGTACAGGGTAGTGCAAGTAGGCTGTATTCGTATATATACCTCTGGGCAATAATGAAATGATATTAAAGTTAATAAATCATGCAATAATGACATTTTATTATCATTTGAAAATAAGGTTTTAATTGTCAGTGAAATTCATAATAGAGATTGTTGTTTACCCAACTCATAGAATTTTTCATTTCTTCTGAATTTACCACTGGTGACAATATGTGAGGAAATTGTTGGAAAGCACACACAGTCTACGTAAGCATGCAAGAGCTGGTCGCAGCTCATCTGCTGAGCTCCAAGGTAAACAAAAAATAAATTCAAATCTCCAGCTTCTCCCTGAGTGAGCAAGGAATTGGGCCATGTATATAGTGCTTCAACTTTAGTGCCTGCCGGTCAAGGCACGAACTTCTGTCTTTGCTGTGGTAAAACAGTGACAAAACTTTTCTTATTCTTGTCTCTTGGTGGACACTACGAATAGTTGTAGCTGTTATTATGAACATAGTACTGTAAGAAGCACCCAGAATGTCTGACAGGGGTGGTTTGTGAGGCTGAATGCCTATAGAAGACCAACCAGTGTGAAAACTGGATGAGGCCATTGTTGTATCTCGTGTACCAAAACTGACACAGAGTCAACAAATGTAGAGATATGAAACTGCATTGTAAATTAAAGAAAAAAGTCCAAAACTAACTTCAGTGTATTGCACACATGAGACCTACCTCACAGAGAATTCAGGATATACTTTATACACACAGTCATTGAGGTAAGAAAAATAAACAATAAATGAAAAGCTATAAAAATAAGGAAATCTATCTAAGCACATAGATAAGCATATAACAGCCAAAGTGAAAAAAATGTAGACGGGTTCAATACAATAATACATTAAACCGAAGAAAGAGACACAACTGAAAACAAGTCATTCAAAACCCTCAGATAAAATAAGAAACGGCCAGTTAATGGTTTAAAATTCACCTTTTTTAAAAGTGATGCGTACTTGCTGATAGGGAAGAATAAGCATGTGGGAGTTATACTATTTTCTTTGCATCAGAAGAGTGAAACATCCAGTATCGCAAACAGCCTAACCTAGTATTCAATGAACAATTATGATGATCTATAATACTGTGGATAACTTATCGTGGTGTGTTAAGTGCAAATAACTTGTAGGACTGACAAGAAAAGTTGGCCCTTTCATAAAATCCAAAGATCTTCCTCACTCATTGGAGAAAGAACCACCAGCATATCATTAGGTATAGTTAAAACCCTCATTTAAAGGCTAGAACATGTAGAATGTTTTAGAGTGGATGAAACCAGAGATTACAGTGAGTATGTATTCTCTGCCATCTTTCAAGTTTTAAACTCTGCCCTTCCAGCTGTTGAGTGCAATGTGCTTGTCAACTTTGCATATTATGGTACACTGACAATAGCTTTTATTGAAATATTTCTCCGTTATTTTGAGGTCCTCAGTGCATTTTAATATGCCAGTTCATCTGAGAGATCTACCAAATATTTGCTGTCATTATCAACACCCTGTAATTGTGAGCTAGTATTATTGTTTAAATAAATAAGGGGAAAGAAACTGACTATGTAGCTGTGTCTCAAGCACTCAATATAGATTTCTTGGTGAAAGAGCCATATTTGTGGGATAGAAACATTAAATGGGCACTATTTGTTTTGCAAAAGGGAAATATAAATTATTAGAATAGAGTTGAAAGGTGTCAGTGTGGAAGTTATGCATAAAATAACAAATGGGAGGCACAAATAGTTGCCTGATGACGAGGTTGGATATTATTTTTAGTGGATCATGACCAAATGACAGTTTGGTGAATATTGTTGCACTGAAGATTGAGTCAAGAGGCTAGGTTGAGAGGATGAGTGCTAAAACTATAAGAGATGATGAGGTGAAAGTCAGAAAAAAATAAAAATAATCACTATGTTTTGGCTTTAGTACAACTTTTTCCTCTGTGACTGAGATTCAAAGACTACAAGCTGGAGATGCCAGAAAGAATATTCTATTTTACTATGAGGTATAAAACTCAATAGGATCATTCCCAGTAGGAAGTTATCTAGATGAGTGTAGTGTCAAAAACAGAGATTCAGTTTGAATATGAAGATTTTAAAGTCATCAGAATATCTACAGTGGCTAAAATCATAGGTAAATAACATCATCCAGGAGGCATGTGAATGAAGAAAATATATGGCCAGACACGTGAAGATGAGGAGAGATAAAAAAAACTGGGAGCCAAGCATCATGACTCATGCCTGTAGTACCAGCGCATTGGGAAGCTGAGGCAGCAGGATCATAAATTCGACTTCAGTCTGGGCATCTCAGTCACTTAGCAAGATCCTGTCTCAAAAGCTCAAAAATGGAGGGTGGTGGGAAGTACTTCCATGCAAATTTCCTGAGTTCAGTGGGAAATAGAATGAAGGAGAAAGAGAGAGAGAGAGAGATAGAGAGAGAGAGGAAAATGAGGGAGGGGGTCGAAGGGGAGCAGAGGTGAATGTTGTATTGGGGAAGGCTTTTCTAACACTTGCAGAGCCCTAGGTTCAATACCCAGCACCACAAAAAGAAAAGCAGCATTATGTATGATTAGTGAGTGAGATATTTGAATTGATGATTTACAAATAGTACAGTTTTAAGTAATGACAATATTAAAAGTTTACCCTTAACGCAGTGATGGCTGATGGAAGAAATTGTATTTGTCAAACAAAGATGTTGAGTAACAGCGAAATAAAGAGACTGAGTACATGTTCTTTATAGGAAGCACTTTTCAAGCCCAGTGGAAAAATTTTGAGTGGAAGTAAGATGAACCAGGTTGGCAAATGACGGTGTGAATGCAAGAAACTTCAGAATGAGTAGATACTTATCACAAGCCTCAAAAGCATTCTACGCTATTATGTGAAGAACAAAGCCCTAGCGACACTAACTGGGAACAAGTATGAACCTGTTATTATCTCTCTTTTATGAAATAGATGTGGAACTGTCCACCTGAAAAGAGATATGGCTATTGAAAGGAATGTATATGTTTTAGTGTCTTGGTTACTTTTCTCTTCTTGCTGGGAGAAAATACCCACTGCCCAAAATGAAGGAAGAAGGGTTTATTTAGCTTACAGTTTGTGGAGGTTTCAGTCCATACTTGCCTGGATCAGAGGCAGAGAGTCACATGGCAGAGGGCAAAATGTTCATGGAGGCAGCACACAGCAAAAAGCACAAGGGCAAAAGGGAGGAATGGCAGCCAAGTAGCCTCTTTTTCTCCCTTACATTGTACAGGCTAGCCCCACCCAGGGAGCGTGTAGCTCTCACACAATCTCCATGCCCTCCTCTTCCACAGGCTCAGGATGTGTACAAAGTAAGCACCCTGGCTTCCTGCTGAATCACTCAGCCAAACCTCTGAACTCCCCAAGTTGACACAATGTATCAACCATAACATTCCACCCCTTGTCAATTTGGCAACCAGACACATTTCCTCAAACCAGTTTCCAGATACAATGACATGTTTATATTAGAACCATAACATTTTGCCCCCTACAAATGAAAATTAAACACTTCCAACATTTAAAGGCACAAAATAAACATTAGCATTCCAAAAGGTACAAACGGGGATACAGAGAATGGAGAACAAAGCAAGTCCAGCATCCAGCAGGGCTAACATTCTGTCCTGTAATTCTACATGCAGCATCTGAAGCAACTTGTGGCACGTTGTGAGCTCCAGAGGGCTTTCAGGAGCCCACCCCATGGCACTTCTGGTGGTTACAGCCTCCATGGCTTCTCTCTTAGGCCTGCTTTGCTCCCTCCTTGCAGCTTTCCTTAGATGATCCACGGTCCTGTCTTTTCTAAACTTCTGAGGTCTCCAGGGCCCCTTTTGCTTCACACTCACAGCTTCACACACTGCCCTCTTAGGGGCACACTTCCTGGCCTCTCAAGTCTTCTGAAATCTGGATGGAAGGCTCTTTAACCTCAGAACTCTTTCATTTTCTTTGCTCCTAAAGCCAGGGCCACGTGGATGATGTCAAGGTCTGCTGCCACCTGGAGCAGTAGCCAAACTTTCCTCTCTCTTGGCCATAGGGGTCAAGTACCTAGATCACTGGGCACACTGAATCCAATGCTGAGGAACAAATTCTCTATTCCCCCTCCATTCTGGAACCTGGTGCAGCCGCTGCCACCATTCTGGAACATGGCATTCTGTGGCTTCCTTCTCAAGGCAAGTTCTTTAACCTTTGCAGTTTTGAGGCTGCAAAGGGTGGAGACTTGCTGCTGCTTGCGATGTCCTCAGGCCATCTTTTCCATTCTCTTGTTCCTTCATAGCAATAGAGATCTCCCCAGCCTTATCTTTGCAGTCCACAGCTTTACTGGAGCTTCCTTTCTGGCCAAACTCATAACATTTTAAATCATCCTGCTGGGTTCTTTGCTCTTGATTGTCAATATAAATCTGGATAAAAGACCCCAACAACAGCCATGCCACTGCCCCAACATTCGACTGCCTTGAAATTTTCTTTGCCAGATTAATCAGTTCGTTGCTGCCCTTAATCTCAGTCTTAGGCAAAGTCTCTGGACATGAGCAAAATGCAGACAAACTTTCTGCCAAGCCATAGCGTACATCATCTGGAGTCCAACAGCCAATGCAGTCCTTCCCAACAGAAACCTTCCAAACCCGGACTTTACCGGCAGGATTTCTATTGGCCTTCTGGTCTTCTGAGCTCTCACCAGAATCTCCCATACAGAACAGCTGAAGGTGTTCCAGTGCATCCCTTTCAGGAGACATATTTGAACCTTTCCAAACTCTTCCCACATGCCATTTCCAAAGGCTCTTGAACCGCATGTCAGGTATAGTCACAGCAACAACCCCACAGTGTAAGAAAATGCAGAATGAGTAGATAGTTATCACAACCCTCAAAAGCATTCTACACTATTATGTGAAGAACAAAGCCCTAGCAATACTAACTGGGAACAAGTATGAACCTGTTATTATCTCTCTTTTATGAAATAGATGTAGAAGTGTCCACCTGAAAAGAGATATGGCAAATGAAAGGAATGTATATGTTGTAGTTACAGAAAATGGGGAAAATACTATTCATGAAGAAGGAGAAGAACCAAAGGACATGGTACAAAGTTTGGTGCAGAAGGGTTCCTTCCTTGTAGCTTTATAATTATCCATCAGACTACTTAGCTGCCATGTCAACCTGCTTGTTTAAGTGCCCACCTGAGTGAAATTAATCAAAGATTAATCTATGGATTTCTCCTTCATAGAATTTCCCCTCCCAACCAAATGCTATTTTTATTTGCAGTGTTCTGTCAATCATCTCGAAAGTGGACTTTTGAAATTGCCTTGTGGTCTACTATAATTTATAATAAAGTACTTATAATATTTCCCCCTTGCAGATTGTAGCTAAAGTGGTAATTTTAAAAACTGTAATATTTTTCAGTTGCTCTTAAGATAAAAGCTAAAAGTGTTTAATATGTTGTATAAGAGCCTGTACTACCAAGCCCCTCACTATCTCTTGGGTTTCAGTTGGTAGCATTGTGGTTTTCTCTGCACATTAGGCAAACTGTCTTGTTATGCCTTATCAAATATGCCATATTGTCTTCCCTGAAGTTTTATTGTTGCACAATGGTGTGCTCTTCTCTCTTTTGTCTTTTCTTTTGCTTTGTTTAGAAGGCTAGATCATTTATATTTCAGCTTAATCACCACAGACTAAGTCTGGGTTTTTGTTGTTTTATTTTTTTGTTGGTCAACATTTCTTAGAATCTAAGCAAAAAAGACAAATAAAGCATCTTTAAGAAATCCTAAAAGAATACCTTCATGGTTTCCATGTAAGACAGAGATGGCATTTAAGATCATTGGGAGCACTATGAACTTTTCAATTAATGACATTAAGATATCTGTGATTCCTTTTGCAAAACAAAGTAATTTGCACCACAATCTCACTGTACACATTAAAAAGTTCCATGCATAAAATTTTATTCATTATCTTCAATAAACATAACAGAATAATTTTATAATTAGGAATTGGCAAAGATTTCCTAAATAGGACAGTTAATGAACTAAATATAAAAGAAAATTTGATAACAATTTGACTTCATTAAAATTTTAAACTTCCCTTCATCAAGGACACCTTTAGGGAGCAGAAATGCAAGTTACAAATTTGGAAGTTACACACAATGTCTACAATGGCTAAACAACCCAAGATATATAAAGAATTTATACAAATCAATAAAGAAGATAAATCCCTCAATAAAAATCGACAGAATGTTTGAACAGCTACTCCCCAAGAGAGGTTATACAAATGGTCATTAAGACCATAAATTATGCTCACATTACTGCTTACTGACAAAGTGAAAATAAAGCCACAACGAATACTGCTATACACTCAGTTGAATGACTAAAATTAAAGTGAGTAAGAAAAGGAGTAATTGGCAAGAACGTAGAATAATTCAAAATGTTATTCGTTGCTGGTGGGAATGCAAAATTGGAGAGCCACTTTGGAAAATAGATTGGCAGTATACATACGTGTACATTCTGACTCATTGATTATATTCTGAATGTATGTCCAAGAGGGAAGATTGTCTGCCAAGGGACACATAGCAGCATTTTCATGGTTTCTGTATTCATAATAGTCATAAGCTGGAAAGAATTCAAATGTCCATTTGCAGTAAAATCTATAATTTTATATTCCTATTAAGAAAAGCTAAAATTAACATTAATGGGTTACTCTAACATAAAACAACATGAATAAGACTCAGAAACAAAAAGTCCATCAAAAAAGCAAGACACACACAAAACGTACTGTACAATACTTATAGAAAGAAATACCAGTCTATGGTTATAAATTTAAAAACTAATATCCAGTGATAAACATTTTAAAAAGGGTAGCCTTTGCAGGAGTGTTCAAAAGGAATGCACTTGAGGGAACATGTTGCAGTAGAAAAAGTCTGTCACTTGAGCTAGTTGGTGGTGACAAGGGCATAAAATATATAAAACTTTAAGAAGACATACATTGAGATTTGTTCAATTTATTGCTTGTATGTTAGCCTACAATAAACATGTTAAAATATAGACTAGTAATGCATAACCACTATGGAAATCAATGTGGAGATTCCTCATACGTCTGAAAATAGAAATTAAATTTGACCTAGCTTCTAGGTATCTTCTGAAAAGAATTAAAATCATCACATACCCATGTTCACAACAGCACAATTTATAATAGCTTTCTCTTTGAAGCAGAATATATGCCCAGCAACTGATGAAGAGATAAGGGAAATGTGGCATTTATACACAATAGAGTACTAAACTGAGGCATCTGTAGGTAAATGAATGCAAATTGAAACTACAATGTGAAGTCAAGTAACTCTGACAAAAGTTTAAATATTGCATGGTTTCTGTCATATGAGAAGCACATATATTTTGTGATATATATTTCATATATATAAATATAATATATATAGTAGAAGAGATATAAATAGAAAATGGAGAATTCAGATATTTCCCCAACTAACATATTGAATTGTTTCAAAATATTTAATGTATATACAAATTTTTTTATACTATTAGCTAATCCTAGTTGAAAAGAAAGTTTTGTGCTGTTACCTGTTTGTTTTTTCTGAGTAACGTTTATGGTCTTATGTCTTTTACTCTGAGTA
>PVLD010019331.1:0-36701 GCA_004027595.1 Dinomys branickii
CAAATGGCAGGTGGGACTCAACAGTCCCAGAGGTGGTGGGGCGGGGTGGGGGACAGCAGTTCTTGGAGAAGAGCAAGAGGGAGGGCGTCTCCCCTGGGGAGGGAAGTGGGGACTGCTCCCCGAGCAGGGGACTATGCAGGAGAGTGGGAGTAGGGTGGCTGGGCTGACAGGCGAGGTGGTCTGGGTAGACGGAAGTGGCACAGCACTGGGATGGCGACCGTCCCATGCCTGCCCAGCCAGCGACTCCCTGGGGTCGCGGCTTCCGGCCCGGAGGCTCCCGCCCTCCTGGCGGAGGAGGCGGAGGTGCCGGAGGTGCCTGCGCCGCCACCGCCACCGCCAGCGCCGCCGCCACCGCCACCGCCGCCTCCGTGAGTCAGGCTCTGGCTGCAGCCGCGGCCGGCCTGGCGCTGCGGAGTGGGCGCGGGCAACGGGGTAGGCAGCGGCGCGGAGAGCACCGCGCGCTCCCCGCCTCCAAGGTTGGGCCACCGGGACGCGGATCAGCGAACGGACAGCGGCCCGGGACGGCGGAAGGACGCGCGCACAGAGGCGCAGGGGTCTGGCCCGCCCGTGGCAGTCTCCAGTAGGTGAGGACGCACTGTCCCGGCGACTGCAGCAGCCCCGGGGCTGGCGGAGGCATCGAGCCTGGTGCAGACCCCCGTGCGACGCACGCGAAGCGCGGGTGCCTGGGTGCCTCTTCGGAGAAGTGCTCGTTTCAGCGTCAAGTCATTGTGCGTCTGTTTTGGGGGTGGGTGGCTTCGTGCGCGAGAGAGTGCGCGCTTGGGGTCCCAGAGACCGATTTCAGCCGGGGTTGGGGGTGGGGGCGATGCTCCAGAGTTTGGTGCCTTGCACTTGTGTTTGTCCTCCCTCTGGCGACTGTCTGAGCCTGCGTCGCTGTCCGTGTCCAGTGCGTAGCACAGTGGGCAGTTGTTTACCTGGCGGTGTCAACCCGGGTGTGCTGGGGCTGGGGAGCCTGTCTAATGTTGCTGCTGTTTGCTGTCTGCCTGTGTGTGGGCTGGGGCTTCAGAAGCTGCCCGGCAGCCGTTGGGGAGTATATCTGTAGTCTGTGTGTTGGGGTGTTTGGGGCGCCATGGCGCCCTGTGTATTGCAACAGTGTGTCCGTGGGAGTGCTGTTGGGGGTGCATTTGGGGTGCTGTTGTGTGTGTGTCAGTGGGTGTTTGTGTGCAGATGGCAAAGTGATGAAAAGCCAAGACGTGTCTGCCAAGGCTGCTGCGGAGGGCTTTGGCATCAGCAGTGGCCAGTGGGTGGGGGAGGCAGGTGGCAGACAGCAGCTGGCGGCCTCTCAGGGATCTTCATCTCCAGGAGGGGCTGTGGATGGGGCTGTGGCAGGGGGGTGGTGCTGCAGCCTTGAGGCTGGGCACTGAGGGGCAGGTAAGGCCCAGCTTCTCCTTCTTCTCTTCCCCTCCCCAGGCCCAGGGCCACGGCCAGTGCCCAGCCCTGCTGGGAGCCCCGGCCAGCACCACGGACGGCACCCAGGAAGCCCGTGTCCCCCTGGACGGGGCCTTCTGGATCCCGAGGCCCCCAGCAGGTTCGCCCAAGGGCTGCTTTGCCTGTGTGTCCAAGCCCCCCGCCTTGCAGGCTTCAGCGGCCCCTGCCCCGGAGGCCTCAGCCTCACCCCCCATGGCTCCCACTCTGTTCCCCATGGAGTCCAAGAGCAGCAAGACCGACAGTGTGCGGGCAGCTGGTGCGCCCCAGGCCTGCAAGCACTTAGCCGAGAAGAAGACCATGACAAACCCCACAACAGTCATCGAGGTCTACCCGGACACCACCGAGGTGAACGACTACTACCTGTGGTCCATCTTCAACTTTGTCTACCTCAACTTCTGCTGCCTGGGCTTTATCGCGTTGGCCTACTCCCTCAAAGTGAGCAGGGGCAGCGGGGATAGGGGTGACGGGGCAGGGGCTGGCAGGATGAGCCCTGGCTGTGTTGCTCTGGTCCTCCCTGCCAGAGGAGCCCACGAGCACAGCAGATACAGGCAAGGGGCAAGGGATGGGAGAAGCACAGAGGGACATGCTGGTGAGCGTAAAGATAAGTGTTGGCTAGGTCTGGGACAGCAGCAAGAGGCTGAGCTGAAAAAGCTTCATTGGGGCCAGCTCGGCACAGCCAGCCTAGCCAAGCCCTGGGGTGTGGGGACTCAGAACTCAGAGCCCTGTTCTCTGCTAAGGGGATGTGGGAATGTGACCTGTCATGTGAGAATTCAACCTGGCTGGCAGCTAACCCCTGGCAAATGGGGCAGAGCTGGCATGAAACTCTGAAGAGGGCTTGGAGTCCTGTGTCTATGGAGAGAGGACTGGTGAGGTCAGAATCCTTGCAGGGCCCCTTACCCAGAAACATGATGTCAGGCACTATGCACTTCCAGCCTGGCGCTTGGTGGAGAGTCAGCACCTAGTGACCAGCGCAGCCCAGAGCAAGAACGGGAAGTCTCTCCCAACACTCCCCCTCACACTCTTCAACCTGGGTGGGGAGACAGTTTCCAGAGCCTTTGATACTGCAAAGAATTGGTTTGGAGTAGAGCAGGGTGGTAGGTAATGGAGCCCCATCCCCCTGAGGGCGAGGGCGAGGGCGAGGGCGAGGGTGAGGGTGAAGAGGAGGGTGAGTCCGAGGCTGAGGCAAAGTGAGAGAACTGACCGTGAGTATCAGGGAAATGATAATAGACACACGGGTGGGTCACCCCCTGTGTCCCCTGTAAGAACTGAGCAGCTCTGGGTTATTGCAGCTCACTAGCAGGGGCTCAGGCCCTCCACCTGTCCTCCCACTCCAGAAGGAAGGAGAAGTAGAGAGGGAGGGAGGGAGGAAGGATAGATAGATGGATAAAAAGAAGGGAGGCCTTGGTTCACAGTGAGCCAGGTCGTTCCTTCCCAAGCCCACACTTGAATGGCCCAAGCCTGCCAGGTGTGGTGGCGCACACCTATAATCCCAGCACTCGGGAGGCTGAGGCCGAGTTCGAGACCAGCCTGGGCTACAAAGTAAGCTCAAGGCCAGCCTGAACTGCATAGTGAGACCCTGTCTCAAAAAGCCTGAACTGCATAGTGAGACCTTGTCTCAAAAAGACAAGGAAAAAAAAAAAAAAGAATGGCCCAAGCCAGATGCAGTCTACTGACTGAAGCTGCCCGCAGTGGTGGGAGTGGCAGAGGGATGGAAGAGGGCTGGGCTGCAGGCGGGGAGCTCAGGCTGGCCTGGGAGGAAGGAAAGACACTGGGACAGCTCCCTCTGATCACCTTTGAGTGTGAGCCCCACCCTACCATACATCACACACTGGCCACTCGGCCTCCACCTGCCTCCTGACTCATCCCCAGTGCCACCACCAACTCTGTCCCTTGCACCTTCATCTTCAGGCCTATGTACCTAGCTCTGGCTCCATGACTTGGGACCTGTGTATGTGTGTTTGAATATGCATGTGTGATCATGTGTGTGATCATGTGTGATTGCACATGCATGTGTGTGCATGCATGTATATCTGACTCACTTATGTATATGTGAATGAACGTATGCCTATGAGCATGGGTATATGTGAGTATGTTGGGTGGATGCGCATGTACGTATAGTGTGTATTTATACAGGTGTGAGTGTAACTGTGTGAGGGAGCATGAGTATAATTCAATGTATGTGTGTGTGCATGTATTGTGCATGTGTGTGTGTTGTGTGTGAGTGTATGTGCAAATGTGTGTGCAGAGCACGTGATTGTATGTAGATTTATACATGTGCATATATGTTTGCGTGCATGTGTGTGAGTGAATGCCTATGAGTGTGCTTGTAAATGCCAGTGTCGGGTTATGTGAGAGTGAATGTAGAGGACGCATGCATATGTGAGTGTGCGTGCACTACAGGGCTACAAGTGAAAGTCCTGAGATCTGGTGCTGGTCCTCATCTCAGCTCTGTTCCGCTCCCCAGGCCAGTACTAAATAGAGGATATGATTCTTGGGGCAACCGTGGCTGCAGCTGACAGAGCTCAGCCTCCCTGGTGCCCTCTTGCCCTGCACTCCTGGTGGCCTGTGGACATGATCTGGCTGCCTGGGTTTCTGTCTGGAAGCCATCCCCTCCTCCCCTGGCTCAGCCTGTGCTGGCTGGCTTCTGGCATGGGGCAGTCCCATCTGGTGTGGGTTGTAGGTAGGTCAGGCATTTCTGGATAGTACTGGGTTTGTGCTGCAGTAGGGGTGGCATGAGGTTGGTGCTTTGGGGTCAAAGAGGGCTTACACACTTTCTGGGGCTGCCACTTCCTGGAAGGCAGCGAGGCCTACAAGGCTCTGGGGCTTCCCTAGGGGTATGGTGCAAGGAGAGCTGCCTGTCTCCAGATAGAGGGGAGCACAGAGCAGCTGGTTCTGGCTCTGAGCCTAAGAACTGTCCACCTGCCCATCAGCTGTATGTCTTCTGACCTGCTGCACCCATACTGTATGCAGCCTGTGACGGACACTTCCAAGAGCAGGAGGACATGGGGTCAGGAAGTTTTGGCTGCAGTCCCAGCCGTAGAGATGTAGCCATCTCACCTGCCTCCCTGAGCCCCTGTTCCCTCATATGATCACAAAACAAACAGAAACAAAACACCATTCAAGCCAGCACATGTGAGCAGGGCAGGAACTGGCAAGTAAGCAGCTGTGAAGTAAGTTCTTCATCTCTGCCTTCCCCTGTCTGTCCATCTGCCCATCAGCCACCCCCAGCCCTCTACCAAGTGGGCCAGCACCACTCCGTGCAGACTAGGCCTGCGTCAGAGATTGGAGCTTTTCTTTGCTTAGCCCTTTGGGAAGGGCAAGATATGAAAATCAATCCTCCATTCATGCATTCTCTACACACTGCCTCATAATGACCATGCTTCCCCTTGTTAGCTGGATGGTATCCAGACTTTCATCTTGTTTAAGGAGCCTCCAGACTCCTTTGCATCCACTTTCCTGACCTCATCAAACACCCTCCTGCCTGTGTCATTCTGGAAGCACCATAAGTTATATTCATAAGTGGGTTTGCATGTGTTCTTTCCTCAGCTTGGAGACTCTGTGAGGTCTAGGTCTTCTGCACAAACCCCAGGACACCCCTTCCCTGACCACATCCCAGCCATCTTTTCATTTTGGTGACATCAGCATCCAAAGCAGGACTGACTAACATAGGAGTCAAAGAATGTTGATTAAATGGGCAGATGGACAAGGACATGTGGCAAGATGGCATAAATAGCCCCAGTGCTTCAGAAAAGGACTACTTCACTCTGAGCTTGGGGATAAGTGAGGCTCAGGGGCAGGAGACCTCTGGGAGGAGGCTGCATTTTCACTGGGCCATAAAGGATGGGTGAGCAGAAAGGCATTCCAGAGAGAATGATGTGGAGGTTAGGGCTTTGGGGATCAGCAAGACCTCTGCCCTCTGCAGGGAGCAGAGGATAGCCCTGAATAGGCAGGCAGAAGCCCTGTAGTGAGGGATCTGGATTCCACCATGTAGAAGACTGGAGAGGACGACGTGATCATGCTGTAACATCTGCAGCAGCGTGGAGGAAGGGGACATGAAAAGCCTAGAGGCAGTTAGGTTGCCAGTGTGGAGGTCCAGGTGGGATAGCCTGAGGCCTGAGCTAAGGCAAAGATGAAAGACAGTAGATGCAGCCAGGAGGTTCACAGCTACTTAATTTCAGCCCAGGAGGCTGGGAGACTCCTCAGCGACTGACGAGTGAGATGCAGTAGATTCAGAGGGAGGATGCTCTGTTGATTTTTGTGTATACATATCTCCCACTCTGCCCATTTTGAGAAGCAACATCATCCACCCACCCACCCCCATCTATGCATCCATCCCTCCATCCACCCACCATCCCACTCTTACACGGTCAGGTGATGTTTCAGTCAACAGGGGACCACACGTACAATGGCAGTCCCATTAAGATTACATCAGGGGCTGGGGATATAGCTCAGTGGAATAAGCATTTGCCTAGCAAGCGCAGGGTCCTGAGTTCGATCCCCAGTACCGCCAAAAAAAAAAAAAAAATTCAAAAAAGATTATATCAGCCAGTGATGCCATGGCCATTTTAGTTTGTGTGAGCGCACTCTGTAATGTTGTAATGTTAGCACAATGATGACATCACCTAATGAAGCATTTCTCAGAACATTTCGCTGTGACTAACTACTATGTGACTGTCCTCCTTCATTCCCTTCAATTTTCTAAATACCCTCCCAACCTTCTATTTGTCCATTCCTGTGTCTTCCTCCCTCTCCTGCTCTCCTGTTCCACCCCCACCTACCCTGTACATAAATCCACTGTGCTATTCCTTTAGCATCACTTTCCTACTTTCCTTACCAGCCCTTCATCAGTATGTTCGATCATCCACCCGTCTTGTGCCCGATACGCGAATACTTCTATTTCAAGGCATCCTTCTCCGTCCTTCCCATTGCCCCTCTGAGTGAGCCACATCTGTCTGTCCGTCCGTCCATCCATCCATCCGTCCATCTGTCCATCTGTGCATCTGTCCACCACATGCCTTTCTTCACACTCATGCTCACCCTCTACCTTTCAACTCTTCCCCCCATGAATGTAATCCACTCATCTTTCTGTGTTTTCCTTCCCTTCTCATCCATCCATTTATACAACCATAGTTGCATCCAGGTAGCTGCAATATTTTTTCCTTTTCTTTTCCCCCCTAACTTCCACTCCATGTGCTGAATTCATTAATGTATAATACATCCACCCAGCCTCACTGTATCCTTGATTTCATTCATTTGTCCACCTACTTGTTCAAACACCCATTTTTTCACCATGAATCCATCCATGTATTTTTGTCTTTCCGTCATCTACCTACTTTCCTTCCCTCCCACCTTCCCTCCTGGTTTCCCTTGCTTCTCCCACCTCTCCCTGAATACCATCCATCAACAGACAAATCATTCCTCTGTGTCCAGCACACCCACCTTCCACTGATCTTTTCATAATCTATCCTTCCCCCTTTCTTCCTGTTCTTCTTTCTTCCACTTACCTCTGCACCAGTGATCATCCATCCATCCATCCATCCATCCATCCATCCAACCAACCAACCATTTTCTACTTTCCCTCCCTCCTTCTGTCCATCTCCTCCACCATCTGTCTTTTCCATATAGCCATATACCCTATGGGTCATGGTGACTCTGACTCAGAGCATGTGTTTAAGTCCTGGGTGCACTATTAACTCACCATGAGAACTTCAATAGGTAACCACATCTGTGCTGCCTGGTATAGTCTCTACTTCAAGGTGTTGTTGAGAGAAGTTAGTATGTGTAATGCTATCAGTATTCTCTCTGGCTATAATATCGTCCTATCATGATTGTTGTTATTTCATATGTCCATTTTCCCATAGTCCTGTCTCAATCACTTCTATGCATCCACCAGCCCTATGTAGGACTTCCCCCGGCATCCATCCATCCATACACAAGTCTATCAACTTCATTCAAGCATCCATCATTTTCCCAACTATATGACCTCTAACTACCTTCTCTCCTGTTGTTTCCTCCTCTTCTCTTCTTTGTTTACTTTTGCCTATCTAGCTGCCCACCCAACACCTTATTCATCACATGTTAATAGCAGCATACTTGTCTACCCTCTCTGCTTCCCAGCATTCCCATCCCTCCTTTTCTCCCCCTCTTCTCACATTCCAACCATATATCCCATTTTTCTATTCATGTACCACCCATCCACCCATCCTCTCTCTCTCTCTCTCTCCCTCTCTCTCTCTCTCTCAATTTTACCCATCAAAACGCACAACTCACTAGCTCATGCACTCACTTCCCACACACGCACCTTTCCCTTGCCCCTCTTTTTTCTTGTACCTGGTTATCCACCTCATACATTATTCTAACTCCCATTAGTCCCTCTCTCCATAAATTGTCACCTTGTTTCTTCAGTTATCCCCCTTTACACCACCCAATCTTCTCATCATTCTTCTATCTAATTTTTCCACATTACCTACTGCAGATTTGTTTATCTCTGTAGAAAACATGTTTTGGTGTGTGGAACTGGGAGCTGAACCCAGGACCTATGCACTGAGCTTTTATACCTCATATATCCATCTCCCCTCTCTAGTCCCACTTCTATTCGTTCACCAGCCCTATGTAGGACTTTACCTGGGCAGCCACCCATAAATATACAAACTCACCAACTTCCACAGCCCCTTTGTAGTTTTTATTTTGTGACAGGGTCTCACTGAATCACCCAGGCTGGGCATGAACTTGTGATCTTGCTTCAGCTTTTCAGAATGCTGAGATTACAGGCATGTGCCACCACACCTGACTTATTTGTTTCTTCTTTTCTTCTCTGCCTCAACCACTTCTTCTGCCCTTTCATTTGTCCTCCATCTACACATCTGTCTGTCTTCCCTTGCTTTGCCTTCCTCCTTTCTTGATGTGCCTGTGTGATGTCACATCACAGGCAATTGTTAATCTATTTAGTCAGTCGCCCTATCATTGGCTTCTTTAAACCCCTCAGCATCCTCGCACTGCTACTCCATTTACTACACATCCAGGAAGTGATTCGGCAGTACCCAGTAAGTGATAAAAACTCATAGCCCTTGACCACAGGCTTTTATTTGCTGGCAAGGAAGTCAGGCAGTAATGAAACTCACAGCTGTGTGTGTCAGGCAATGATGTCACTGATGAAGAGTAAATAAAGTGTGGTTGAAGAAACGGCCAATGGCTGCTATTTTATAGGGAGTGAGCCAAGAAGTCCTCTTTGGTGGGACGGCGCCTGCAGTGGCTGTGCATGTGTCTCAGGAAGAGTGTTCTGGAGCCAGGAGGCCAGTGTGGTGAGAGTGGAGATAGGAAACAGGAGAGGCAACCAGAGGGTGTCTGTCCCCTCTACAGACTATGTAGCCTTGTAAACTATAGCAGAGATCTTGGCATAGAACAAAATGAGTGAAATGAGGACTCATTGAAGAATTTTAAACAAAGGGTCAGTGTGATGTGGCTTTCAGGATCAATCTTGCTGCTATGTGGAGAGTGGGCACTATGGATGCAAGGAGAGGGGGGCTGCGAGGCCAGATGCAAGACTTTTGCATCAGCCAATGTTTGGACCAGGGTGCTGGGCACGGAAAGCTAAAAGGCAGTCATTTATGAATATAGTGGCCCTGCAGTATCCACAGAGGCTGGGTTCAGTACCCCCTTGTAGACAGCAAAATTGGAGGATGCTCCAGTCCCTAGTATAAAACGAAATAGTATTTATGCACAACTTGCACACATCCTCCTGTGTTTTTTAAATCGGCTCTAGATGACTTGTACCACCCGGTACCATGTACATGCCATGTATGTAGGTAGGTGTTCTGCTGTATTGCTTAAGGAAGAATGACAAGAAAAAAAAACTCTGGAAAACACACTCACCTTATCCACACACTGATTCAGCCCTCGCACCTCTGGAACTTTCTACCATCTGCCCATCCACTTCTCCCTCTGTACATTATCTTACTCATCCTTTTTCCTTTTGCCATTTTCCTTCCGTACGCAATCACCCCTGTGCTCACCCATTCATTATTGACTAAGTGTGTCTTTCCATTCGGGCAGCAGACATTTTTCTCTCTTCTTATTTCACTACTCACTTGCTAGCCTCCTCCGTTATTCTCTCCTCCCTGGGGTCATCTGCTCCCTCTTCTTTCACTAATAGTGATAGTGGCAAAGGGAGCACCAGCAAATAGCAATAACCAAACCACAGCAAACGTGTCACTCTCTTAGCATATTCTAGGCATTGGTCTAGAATTTCCCATTATGTAATTTAATATTTTAATTAATAGTAATAAAAGCTATGAAGTAGGTGCTGCTTTCCAGATGAGGAAGCTGGGGCACAGAGAGACAAAATAGCCTCCCCAAAAATGGCCATCACTAAGGATGTTTCTCATAGCCTTGCTTCTAGCTCCGTGCTGCTCTTCTTCCAGGAAGTCCTCCTACCTGTCCCTTGCTCATCCTGCTTTCCTTTCTCCACCTACACCCCATTGTAATTCATCCACTGACCCATTCACCTGAGCACCCTTTTTTCTGCCCCTCTCCATTTAACTACCCACCTACCTGCTTCCCAATAAAGCTGATCTCTCACTCTTAAAACTTCTGTTCATTGGCCTTTATCTCTTTTCCCCTATCTCATCCGTGTGTCCCCTAGCCCATCACCCATCCGGCCACTGTGTGACACCCTCTCCCATCTCTCTTTTTCTTCCTTCCATGCATTCGTACTTCCCATTCACTCACTTCCAGTTGAGATGCCTGTCATAGCCTGGATTGCCACAGACTGTGTGGTTTATGAACAAGGGGAATTTATTCCTCACATTTCTGGACGTTGGAAGTCTGACATCGAGGTGTCTGCATGGTCAGATTCTATGAAGATTCTGCCCTCCTCTGGGTTGTAGACTGTTGTAGTCTCAGTGTCTTCACATGGTGGAAGGGGCAGAGGTCTCTGTGGGGCCTCTTTTGTGGGGGAACTAGTCCCGCTCACGAAGGTTTTGCCTCCCCAATTACTCCTCAAAGGCCCCACCTCCTACCCTCACCTGGGGACTAGAATTTCAACAAAGGTGTTTAGGAGGACACAACACCCAAAACCCAGCATTTCCCATTCATTTGTGTGTCACTCCTCCCCTTCCTTTCTTCTCTCCCGCTCCTCCAACAGCGTGTTACATTCACCTTCGCAGCCAGGCATTAAGCCTGTAGCAACTCATCCTCCCTCCCACCTAACCCTCCTTTTCTTCTTTCACATACACCATCTTCACTGCACACCTTCATAAAAGAACTTCCCTTGCAGAACCTGCCTGGCAACCACAAGGTCCTGTGTTTGACTCCTGGTACCCCCCCAAAAAGAACTTGCCATCCAACTACTCATGATCTATTCATCTCATCTGATGTCCTCCCCTCTCCTTCCATCGTTGCTATGACTGATTCACCCAGCTGTGCCACCACCAGCTTCTCTACTACTTGCCCCACACCTTTATTCACCCCAGATCACCCCAACTCTCTTTGCCGCCTCACCTGGCGCTAGTGTCTCTGCCCTGTCTTCTGTGTTCCTAATTTGTTTCTCCACTTTTCTGCCCTGACCTCTGTCTACGTCCTGATACACCCTTCTTTTCCTCCCGCTCCTGTGCCCATTCTTCTCAGGCCTTTTTCCCGATTGCTTTTTGGCTCCCTGATCTCTGAACTCAGGATGCTCCCGGGTCTACCGGGGTTCCCCTCCCTGTTGACATGGCCTTCCTTGGTGCCCTGCCAGGTCTCAGACACACCATGCCTGTTCTGACACCTTTCAGACTTACATTTTAGCTACCCCAGAATTGGACTGCTGAGCACCCCAGACTTGCTCTTCCTATGGTCTTCTGCACTTTAGATCAATCATAATAAAGTCCTTGATGCCACCTCAAGTCCCATTCTTTCTGTCACACTCCACACCTGACCCCGGGAAGCTCTACCAGCTCTGACTTCAACACATACCCAGAAACAGACCCCCATCTTCCCACCTTCACTGCTCCTGTGTGGAGAGCCACCCTGGTCTCTAGCCTGTGCTGGTAAACTGATCTCTGCTCTTGTGCAGGTGCAGTCTTCTGCTCAACCTAATCTTAACATGGCAGCCAGAATCTCCACACTGAAACATGTCAGATCATCCGTTTTTTAAATTATTCCCAAAATCTCCTACAAAACACCCACCAGTCGGCTCCTGGACAGTATTCTCTCCCTGCACCCGTGTTCTCCTCCCTACTCTGCTCTCTGCCTTGCTTACAGCTTTGAGCCTGCCTGTGCATGTCTCTCCCTAGATAAACTTGTGTCCAAGCCTGTCACACTTGTCTGGTCTTTACTCACATGTCCCCTCACTGAGGTCTTCCTGGCAACACAGCCAAGACCGCACCTCCCTTGATACTCTCCTCCCTTCTCCCTGGATCTCTTCTGAGAACACTTAACCCATCAGCCACTTTACTTACTTATTGTATTTATTTCCTGTATCCTTGCCCCAGGACATAAGCTCCATGAGGACAGAGACTGTCTCTTTCCAGCAGAGAACAGCAGATGTGCAAAGGCACTGGATAAAGATCAACTGATTGATGATTGATTGAGTTAATTAATCTGTCTATCCATCTACCATCCACTGGTCTACACATAACTTATCCAATACCCCCCTTTCCACCTGCCCTCCTGTCTCACCCAGCCAACATGCAGTCACACCTACCTGCCCCACCTGTGTAGCACATGTACCAAGGTACCTGCACATGATGTGACATACATGACTGCATCCCCTGATACACACCCCAACACCACCGATACACACCCCAACACACACTCACAAAGCCATTTGTCTACCTGCCTGCCTAACCTCCCAATCCATTCATGCAGCATACATGCACAGGGTTCTTTGCCCACCTGTCCCACCCAATAAGCGTACATTTGTGCCACCACCTAGTCTTCTGTTCTGTCCATTTGGCACACATTCACACGTCCATCTATGTACCTGTTGTACCCACCTGGCATATATTGACACAGTCACCTCCTTGCCCATCCTGCCCATCCAACATGCACTGAGACACCAACTACCCACCTACCCCAACTCTTCGGCATTATTGCAGACACCAACTACCCACCTACCCCAACTCTTTGGCATGTTTGCAGACTCACCTATCTACCTATCCCACTCACTGGGCACATGTCCCTGTCCCATCTGACCACCTGTGCCATGCAGCCATCCTGTTCTCATATCTTCACCCATTTCCCTGCCCACCCTTGATATACCCTGGTCACCTGAGCCATGTATGTGGCCTGCATTCACATGTTCGTCACCCACCTGTCCCACTAATTTGCATAATCGCCATATCCATCCCGCCTTCCCTCCAATCCAGCATACATTATTCCGTGACTGGTTCTCTGTCCCCTGCTTCTTGTGTCCACCTTCCACAAATCCACCCCCTTTCTAGACACTGAGTCACCGCCCTAGCTCCCCTTTTCCCATGTCTCCTTCGTAGCCACCATCCCTTGTCCCCTTAGTGCCGCCCGCCATCCGGCTATCTTCCCTCTGCTCATCCGTCCACGTTAAACCTACAGTGCCTTCCCTTTGTCATCCCTTTCAACAATAAGTTGTGACCGAGGCTTAATTCAGGAATTCAGAGCTTGGTAGGGGACTTTTTATTTTGAGACAAGTCATATTATGTAGTCTGATTGTCCATGCAGTCTTCAACTCATGAGCCTCCTGCCTCTGCCTGCTGAGTGGTGAGATTATAGGCATGTGACCCAGCTTCCTAGGTTTTGTGGTTTTGTTTTGTTTTTTTTTAGTATGAGAAAAGCAATGAATGTAATCCACCATATTAATGAATCAGAAGAGAGAAAATCATGTGTTTATCTCATGGGACTTTCTAGCGCAAAATTAGACCTCTATTCATGAAATGAGCATCACGCCTTGTAGTGGAATTTAAGCTCCAGCATGAGAAGAGGCTGCTTGTTATCATCCCTGCTATTCTGTACTGTTCTAGAAGTCATCTTTGCCTCCAAGGTAAAAGCGGCTACAGGCCAGATGCTCTGCCAGTACCGCACACTTGCCAGTTCATGAGGTCCTTCCTCGCCTGCGTGAGGCCAGCATCATATGGTGCTTGCATCACAGATGAGGGCACAGAGGGACAGCAAAGGCAGTTTCCTGCTGGGTCACATGATGAGCACCTGGCAGAACCAGGACCCAAGTCCAGCCAGTGACTCTCTTGCATCTGTTCCCCTAAATGCTGTACTTTGCATCCTGGAATAAGGACTGGAACAGCGAGTAGAACTACCGTTGCTCAGTGTACTTGTTATGATTTATTATGAAAAACATTTGGTCAATTATCAACAATATCATAGCTTAGCTGAACACAGAACTACTCTCCAAGACAGAGTCAAATGTCTACACACCAGCAAAAAGATCAGTGAGAAATGACATTTTACATTACAAATTTGAAAAGAAATGGGCTAAGGTCCAGTGTGGTGGTACATGCCTATAACCCCAACACATGGGAGGCTGAGGCAGGAGGAGTCTTATGAACAGAACAAAATGAAACAAAACTTAAATAAATAAACAGGCTAAGGCCAAACCTAACAAAAGAGAGGAGAGCTCTTTAAGGAGAAAATCATGAAACTATTTTAATAGAGATATCAAACAGCGGGAGCTATATAAGTGAGTGACACACCCTGTTCTCAGGAAGGAGGACAGAATTCAGTGATGGCAGCCAACGTCCAATCCCTCCAAAGTCACTAAAATAAAACTCTCCCGGGACAGAGGCTTCTCCCTCCTTCCATCCCCAGGCCCTCAGTTCCTCCCTTCGTCCCGCTGTCTCTCTGTCTGTTCACACGTTCCCTGCCAGTCTTGCCTGTTCACTTGCCCCTCCCTCCCCGCTCCTGCCACCTTATGCTCCCATCCCTGTCTTGCACCCCACTTCACTCCTCGGCCACCAGCCCTCCACCCTCCCTGTGTCCATTTCTGCACGCCCATCCTTTCTTCCTCTTCTTCCTCCTCTCCCTTTGCTCCTCCTGCTACCTGCTTCCTCCCTCTGCCCACCACAGGACCAGCCCTCCACCCAGCTACTCTCCTCCTGCCCACCGGTGCACTTCCCCCCCACACCTATCTGCCCCCTCGCCCACCCATGGCTCTGATCTCTGTCCACCTTCACAACTTGTCTGCCTAGTGACCTGGCCCTGCTCAGTCCAGGTACCCACCCGCCCACCTTCCTTCCCTAAACCAGCCCCAGTTGATGAATGCAGACTTGCTGTCTCTTCCTCCTTTCAGCTCTTCCCTCCTTTTTCTCCTCCCTGGTTTTCATTTCTGCTTACAGCATGCTCACTCCTGCCCCTATTGGACTTTGTAGATGGAGAGGGACGCCCCAAGGCTCCTCTGGCCTCTTGGAAATTAACCATCTCTGCTTATAGACCCTCCAGAAAGCCTGGAGCTCCCTCCCCAGAGAACATGGGGATAGATGGCTGCCTGTCTTTTCCTCCCAGCACCTACTCTCAGGGGTCAGTTCCATCAGGGTGTTTGTGTCACCCCATGCTCTCATTACACGGCCCTCTCCAAGACCACCTTGTTTGTTTAGTTTAGAACACCTCAGGCTTACCACAAAGTTGTGGAAAATAAATAAAACAAAAAATTCCCAAATATCTTTACCCAGACGTCCAAATGTCAATTTGTTTTTGCTTTCTCTCTCTAAATACTTCTTTCACAAACTTTCTGAGAGTAAATTTCACACAGGAGACCTCAGGACTTCCCCAAAGCTAGGGTACTTCCTTGCAGATGGGCCTACAGATACAGGAAGTCAGGAAGTTGTCTAGGCCCGCCACTCCCTGCGGGCCCTGGCACCTACTCCTTGATGACCCAAGTCTCACCCTCCTTCTGGCTCCAGGTTCGGGACAAGAAGCTCCTCAATGACCTGAATGGGGCGGTGGAGGACGCCAAAACTGCTCGTCTGTTCAACATCACCAGCTCTGCGCTGGCAGCCTCGTGCATCATCCTGGTCTTCATCTTCCTGCGGTACCCACTCACTGACTACTGACCCCAGGGGCACCAGGGCCATGAGGATGAAGCACTGAGACTGGCTTACTTTTGTGGTCACTGAGATGCAGGATGCCCTGAGGGTGGGGCAGATCCAGGCTCCTGTCTGGACCTCAGAGCCTGTGTGTGACCCAGAGTAGAGCTGTTGAAACCGAGTGTCCAAGGAGCAGAGAGCTCCGTCCAGCTGCCCCCCCACCTCCTGGCCCTCGCTCTGCCTGCCTCTGGGCCCCAGGCTCTTCCCTGCTGCTGCCCTGCCTTCCATGTGCCCTGCCCAGGCTCCGGGGCCTGCAGACCCCACACTCAGCAGGAAGGGCTTCTGTGGGAGCTCCCAAGATGTGGGACCCCCAGCACCTGGGCCTCACTCTTTTCTGACCCCGCCTCCTCCAAGCTGTGACCTGCTCAGAGCACTTGTATCTGTGAACTGTCAATAAAATACCTACCCTGCTCCTGCCTGGCCTCCTGTGCATGCCCCAGATGTGTGTCATGGGTGGGGGGAGTCTGGAGGCCTTAGGAACCTCTTTTAGGCACAGCCTGAGAGTTTAAGTACAGAGAGCTGCATCACAGCTAACTCTGCTGACAGGGACCTGACCCCCCCGGGCCTCATGCAGCCTGGGGGCAGATGGGGCAGCAGAAACCTACACCAGCTGACAGCAGAGCTAGGAAACCCCTATTCCCCCAGAAGGAGGTGCCCGGAAGTGATGCCAGGCCCAGCCCATTCCTGGGACCTAAGAAGTTTCCTCACCTGCCACTGCAGTCTCCTCAGCCGTAAAAGGGCAAAATGGCCTCTGCTCCTCAGAGTCAAAGTGAAGGCCGACCCATTGTGGCTCAAGACACAGCAGCTCTGCCCATGGCACCGGGGAGAGGGCACTATACTGGAGAAGGGGCCTGGGGGTGGCGACAGGGGGAGGGCTGCAGGCAGGGGCAGTTTCTGGCCACTGCTTGGGGCAGATGGCTAGACAGCTGGCAAGAGGACAGGGCCACAGGCCAAAAGTAGGGAGAAGCGGTTGACTTTAAGATACCAAATGGAGAAGTACAGGCAGGAGACCTGGGCTGGAGACACTGTGGGGAGACGGGTATCTGCCAGCACATGTCTGCCTGCACATGGTCAGGAGAGGGGTGGCTAGTCACTGCAATGGATGAGTTTTTCCAGCTGGTTGCTTGGGGAGGACAGGAGCAGGCAGGGGGCCCGGGGACACTGCATGGTGAGCTGGGAGGATGGGCTTTTGTGTGAGAGATGGCAATGTGGGGTTGGGGCCTTCACCTTTTGGCAGCAGCAAAGGAGATCATCCCCTCCCCCTAGCCCAGAAAAGCACTTTCCAGATGAAAAAGTCAAGCACTTGGGCCTTGGACACCACCCCACAGACACCACCCCATAGGCACAGAGGGAAGAAAGGAAACCTGGCAAGGGGGACGTGTGCAGGGTTGGGGCAAAGTGGTGTTGGGGCCCCAGTATCCCACTGTGAGTGACACCGGTCGCAGTCCTGACTCAAATCCTACACAGCAGAGATACAGTGACACAGGTTTCAGTCCAGGTGGAAGTCAGAGGAGGGGCATGTTGGGGACTGAGCAGGACCCCAGGGCACTGTTCTTGCCCCCAAAGGGAGCAGAGATGTCACCGAAAGGCCGACTGTGGCCTGCTCAGTCCTGGACGCTTCTGGCCCCTCATAATCAGGAGGAGTCAGGCAAGGACGGAGGCGAGTGCTGGGCCCTGGAAGGGGCCAGGGCATGTGCAGGAGACTGGGCCCTGGGTGGTGAGGTCAGCCTAAGCTGACCCTTCTCCAAACTGCTTGTTATGCCTGGACAGGAGGAATTAGAAAGAAACAATGTCTTCTCTGCTGCTTTTCCTTAGCACTGATGCTGCGCTCAGTGGCTGCCCGCCTAAATGATCCCCAGGGGTGCACCTGCTCTAGGGAGGCCCTTCCTTAGGGTTTGCCCAGCCCAACTGAGGCTTCCTGGGCTCATGCTGGACACAGGACAACCACCTGACAGCCAAACGCACTGGGCAGAGCCCCACTGCAGAGCCCAGCTTCCCAGGACAGAGGACAGCACCCCCACAGCAGGGGTCCCAGTGGGGTCGGCCCACCCACGCCCTCACTGCTTGGCTCTGGCATCAGGCTCTGCGTCTCTGCCTCTCTGGGGTGGTCGCTGGTGTCCAGTGTCCCTCTCCTTGCCCTCTGCAAGCCTCTCTGGCCCACTTTCATTTGGTTTTATACAGCGCCTCGGGCACATTTGACATTCAGTAAGCACTTCTCTGAATCAGAGAATTGCCTTCCCCCCTCCCCCACTGCCTTTCTTCCTGCAGTATCTTTCTGTACGGTTCAGGCCAATTTCCTCTGTGGCCCATGCTGCCCTGGCCCAGCCACAGCCCACAGTTCTTCCCTGAGTACGGAGAGGGCCTAAAACCCTAGCTGTGCGTCCGTGCGCCCATGTGTGACAGTGCCCATGTGACACGGGTGTGTTGAGAGGGGCTGCTCTGGGGTTGGCCCACGCTCTCACCTTACCACACTGCAGGCCGCAGCCCCAAGCACTTGCCCAGGCTGTGGTCCCCCTACAAGTAGCGAAGCTGGGAGAAGGGCCCCATACTCCCCGAGGTCCTTCTGCTCCTGCAGAGCAGAGGGTGACTCAGAGCTGGCCACAGTAAACACCATGAGAGACAGTAAACAGCTGCTGAGGTGCCCTCAAGCCCACTGGAGTGCGGGAGAGGAGAGGAGAAGGTGCTGGGGACAGAGCGGGAACTACTCTGAGGCGGGTTCTATTCTTACTCAGACTCCACATTTGCCTGTTCTGCTGCTGGCTCTTGGGGGTGGCCAGAGGGGCGGATATGTACCCAGTACAGAGAGGCTGCACTCCTGGGAGGCCAGCCAGCGAGGCTGTGAGGACAGAAGAGACAGAGGAGTAGTTGTGGAAAATCTCCACTACCGATCACATCAACCCACAAAGTCAAGACCAAGCAGGAGAAATAACAAATCCCATCACAGAAAGGAAAAAGCTTTATACAGCAGCCAGAGAAAAGCCCAGTTATTTTCAAAGCAGCAAGATGGGGTGACTTTCCATCAAAAATAATGAAACATTCATAACCTGCAGGGAAGAAAATATTTCTTTAGACAAAAACTTCTGCAATGTGAACTGTAACACAAGGGAATAGAACATGTAGCACCAAAGTCAATTAAAAATAAAATTTAAGGCAATGCACAGCTGCGTGAGTCTTCCCAACGCAATCATCACAAAACACGGAGAAGGACTACCTTGTCTCGCTGGCTTGATCAACATCTGGCAGGCAATTCCAGCCCTTTACCTGTGTTCTGACAACCTGACCACTCACCCCTTAGCACCGGCATCTTTTAAGCGAGTTCTTGTGCTTGGGACTCTATAAACGGAAGCAATCAGTCTATGATTGTTTGTGCCCAGCATCTTTTATTGACTATGGTTCAAGGGTGGTGTTGGGAATCTGTGGAATGCTCACTGCTGACCATTATTCCATTGTGCAAATAGATGTGCAGATGTGGGTGTTTTCCATTTGGGCATTCATGTTTTGTTTTTTTTTGGCGGTACTGGGGATCGAACTCAGGACCCTGCGCTTGCTAGGCAAGCGCTTATTCCACTGAGCTATATTCCCAGCCCCTTGGGCATTCATGGATAACCGCTGGAGACCAGCACTCTGCATGTCCTAGGAGCTTGGGCATCCCCTCTCTCTCCTGTACATGTTCAGGACAGGGGCCGCTGGGTTGTGAATTTCCTAGACCATCTGCTCCAACAGAAGATCCCAGTTTTCCAAGGTGCTTGTGCCTCTGCAACCAGCAGCAAGCCTGTGTCCCTGCAGCCCTACACCCTCCCTGAACTGTCTGGTACCTGTCTTTTTCAATTTAGCCACTGGTGCATGCCAGGAAGCATTTGTGCTTCTCTCTTGGGAAATGAGGCTGAGTGTGTTTTTCATGTATTTACTGGCCATTTGAATGTCTCCTTTTGTGAAACGCCCATTTTAGTACTTTGACCATTTCTTTCCTCCTGAACTGTGGCTTCTTTGCCTTTGATATACATCCTCTGAGAGCTCTCTGCTTTGCAGGCAACTCCCCACTCTGACGCTCCCGTTTCTACCTTCTCAGTGGCATCTTTTTAAAAACAGGAGTTTCCAGTTTCGGTAGAGTCACAATTGCCAACACTCTTCATTCAGTTACTGCTTTTCTGCAAGACATAAACAGAGGTCAAAATAAAAAGAAAATCAATATGTTTAACCAATCAAGACATGGTAATTCCTGGAGTGCTGGAGGGTCCTGATGTTTTGTTGGCTTTTTTATGTATGGTGCTGGGGTTGGAACTGGCCTCATATATGCTAGGCTAGGGCTCTACCACTGAGCTGCCTTCCCAGTCTTAGGTCCTATTTCTTGTTGCTAGTGTTGATCGCGTGAATATTTGCTTTATGAAAGTCATTAAGTTGCACGTTTAAGATTTATGCAGTTTTATGTATAATATATATGTGTTACATGCATATATTTATTGCTGTATTAGTTATAAACATCACAATAGGAAATAACCAAAATGAATAAATGTTTAAATAGATTCATGTAATTTCCCTGAGGGAAATAATCATACTGATGTATGAGACTTGGTGAGCATGGAGAAGCCCTAGCAACTGGCATCTAGACACTGGCTCCTAAAAACATTGACTACCAACTGAGCTGGGTGTGGTGGCACACATTTGTAATCCCAGCACTTGGGAGGCTGAGGCAGGAGGATTGTTGCGAGTTCAAGACCGGCCTGGGCTACAAAGTGAGCTCAAGGCCAGCCTGAGCTGCATAGTGAGACCCTGTTTCAAAAAGACAAAAACAAAACAACAGACCAACTGAAACGGAGCTCTCTGAGGAAACTGCTGATGCAAGGCTTGGGGCAGGAAGGCACAGGGTTAGCCCGGTGCTTCCTGCTGGACAGTAAAAAAGCACTGGGAAGCTAGCGAGCATACGCCCAAAGCATGCACAGACCAGGTCAGAGGTCTCATGAGCAACAGGCCATGGAATAAGACAGGAAACAGTGAATAAACCAGGGAGCGGTCAACAACTAAGCATAAAGCCGAAGAACCACCAGGAAGAATAGTTTCGATGAAAAGAGAAAACCAAGTAATCTCTCACGTGGATAAAAGTGATCAGAGTGAATGTTACCAGCAAATGAAGTCACGTTCCCTTGAGAGAATGTTCTGAGAAGAGCCCGCAGAGGGTTGAATGTTTGTGTCCACACCAAATTCACAGGCCAAAGCCTGCCTCAGTGTGCTGGTGTTGGGAGATAGGGTCTTGAACAGAAATTAGGGTTAAGATGAGGCTTGAGGGTGGCCCCATGCTAGGCTTAGTGTCCTGATGGAGACCACTATGAAGCAGCTCTGAGCAGGACTTAAATGAACCAATCGGCTTTCCATGTTTACTTGTGAGTCACTGGTCCCCACTAAGCCATGATGCTTCAAAGGACAAGATAAGGCCACAGCTAAAGACACCTAGCTCCAACCTCTATTAACTAGATAAAGACTGTAGCTGCAGGCATCTCACCCCTGGGTGGAGGCCTTCCTGGAGATAACATAGTTCTCCTAAATTAACCTAAGGTATTACTTGGAGAAGTCCTTAAGGAGACTCCCAAGTCCTTCCCAGATTCCTGCATGTTCCTCAAGCATTCTCCTCCTTTATTTGATAACATAATAAATACGGGCTGCCTAGAGAAGTCTTTGTCTAAAACCATAGGATCTCAAATTCTGTGAAAGGGTTTGGATCCTCCCAGAGCCTGGAGATCATTTCATTTGTTTCATTTATTTAAGCCTTCGTGGTCCACTCGTTGGGAAGATTATGGGCCTGATCAGTCCACAGTAACTAGGGGATAATATTAACATGCTATTTGGTGACTGGACCAGGGATTTATAATCCTTGGACTGAAATTTTTTATTCTGAATGATAAGTTTACCTAGGGTGGATACTGTGGGAGATGGAGAAGGCCTTCACAGGACAAAAACTTTACTGGGAACACCTGGAGAAAGGAGGGAAGAGGAGAATTTCACAAGGAACAGGGCAAGTCTTCCTGCTGTGAACACGCTGTTTTTACCTGGGAGTAAAATGGACCAAACATTTTCAGCTGAGGAGCAAAAATATATACAGCTGCTTCAAGGTTTGCTTAAGTGCTCAGGGGCTCATGTGCCAACAAAAGACCTAACAAAAGTGTTATAAGAGGTAACCAAATATAATCCATGGTTTCCCCACACAGGCACTATAGATACTGACAATTGGGAAAGAGTTGAAAAAAATCTCATAAAGGCACACAGTAAAGGAAAAATCATTTCCCCTGAGACATTCTCAACTCGAAACCTAGTTCATTCAGTTTTAAGTCTGTTGCAGCAGTGAAATTGTCTTAACAAGGAGCTTTTTGCTCATATGCCTGCTGAATTACAAAGTGCAGCATTACAGCTTCCTGAGGCTTGCAGAGAGTCACTCTTGTCAGGGGTGACAAACTTATCCCAATTCCTCCAGGAATTTGGGGTCCCCCACCTGAGGGAATAATTGATCTTGTATTAGGAAAAGCTGATCTAAATTTAAAAGGAAAAACTGTTGTGCCTAGGGTGACTGATGGTGATTGTGGAGAAGAGATACAAGTTTTTGCATGTGCTGTGGATCTCTGGGCTGCAGGCGCAAGCCAGTAGCACCCAGTGGGAACCAAGGAGCTCAGTAGAATGTGGAGCTGGGCAAGGATAAGGGAGGTGGGAGGAACCCAAATACCTGCTTTGTCAAAACATCATGTCAGCCACGGTAGGGAACACAGGTGGCACACCCTGGTTCAGGGCACCCAGGGCCTGAACCTCTGTCCCACAGCTGACTGACAGCCAAGGCTTCACCCACCATTACAGGCCTCAGTAGGGACTAGTGACTCACAAGTAAACATGGAAAGCCAATTGGTTAAGTCCTGCTCAGAGCTGCTTCACAGTGGTCTCCATCAGTGTCCCAACCAAGAGACACCTGAGGAGAGCTTTCTGTCTCTTCCCCTCTGCCATAGGAGGACACAACAGGAGGACACAGAAACCAGGAAGAGGCCCCGCCAGGACCAAGTCTGTCCGCACAGTCTGTAGAGCTTCCAGGAGTAAGTGGTGTCTACAGCCCTGTCTATGACACTTTGTTGCAGACTAATCTGCTCCCAAACATGCAGAACCAAACACCAGGTAGGCTTGGCTTAGGGACCCCAAGCCCTCACCTGGCCTGACGTCCGCAGAGGAGTCCAGGCTGTGAGAGCCAAGGGAAAATCTTAGACGGTATCCAAAGAGCAAACTATGGCCACTACTCAGGTGACAGTGTCTTACTCACTGAGTGGTGTGCTTTTTCTCTCTTAATGCTATCATTTGATAAGCAGAAGTTGTTTTAAATTGAGTTCCTCTTATAAATTTTCCTTGTCTGGTTGATCTCGATAGTCTGTGAAGTTTTGTTTTTTTTTTTTTTGCTTACGTCAAAGTCACGAGGTATTCCTCCTAGTCTTCTAATAGCTTTGCTGCCCTTCCTGTAGGTCTGTGGTCCACCTCGAGTGGATATTTGTGTAGAATGTAAGGAAGAGTCTCCCTCCCAGGTCTCCTGGGATCACCCCGTTATTTCTTGGGCTCTTCCCAGCTCCAAGGGCTCTGGGAGTTGTGGGAAGGGATGCCTGCAGCCACCACAGCCACTGTATAACTGGTACCTGTCTTTAAATGACAGGTTTATCTTGATTTCGACAAGGGACAGAGGCTCTGAGACTCTGGCAAAAACATGGCAGACTCAGGGCGGGATGGGGGGCTGTGACGGTTAGACAGTTTGCAAGACTTCTTTTGGGGTTAGAATTTGATCTGTCTTTGTAACTATTTCTATGAGCATCTGAAAATATGAATCTTCCAGTTTTGTATGGTGTTCCATCTCTTTCTCTTATCTCCTATAACTAATTGTCCTATACCTTATGTCCTATGTTATTGAAATATTTTTCCACCTTACTGATCTTTTTCTGGTCTAATTTTTCTATCAGTCACAAAGGGGAATTAATTAAAACCTCTGATTGTCTATTTTCGTTTTGGTTGTCAATCTTTGTTTTACAAATTTTAAAGCTATATTATTAGGTGATTACAATTTTAAGATTGTTATGTCTTCCTAAATCAATCTAATATTATCAAATTATTATGTTATTGCTTGCAATGTCTCACTTATGAATCAACCCTTTTTCCTGATATTTATTTAACTATGCTGCTTTCTTTTGGTTAACATTTATAGCTATGTCATATTTCCATTCTAACCTGTAGGTGTCCTTTTCTTATTTTTTATTCTATTTATTTTTTTTAGCATCCTTTAATATCTTTTACAAACAACTTTTTAAAGAATATGGATTAGCGATATTTGACTTTTGTGTTTTGTTTGTTTTTCTAACATTTGACTTTTAGTTGAAACATTTGTTTAGAGACTTAGCTTAGTTGAGTTAGTTCAGGACTGGGTTTCAGTTTCTGAAAGCCTGAGCCCTCTTTGATTCTGTTCTGAGTCGGGAAGGCCCTCCTGAGCATTCACAGCCTGAGAGTTCTTTTTCCTTAGCTTACTGCTGCAGCAGACTGGCTTTTCCTGCAGAGGCTTCGAACTTGGCTTCCCGGGTCTGTGCCCATGGAGCTGGAGCCTCTCTGTGGATCCTTCAGCAGGGGTCTGCTCCCGAATTTGAAACAGGTCACTTTCCAGTGGGACCTGGTCTTTCATGTATCATGAGAAGCCAGGATTTTTCATTCAGTCCTGCCGAGTTCCCAGCTCAAAATCCCTGGAACTCAGCAAGTGTTCAGCTTCCCCACACTCCAATCCCTGTGTAGCTCACAAGAGCCAACAGGTGTCCAGTGGCTTCCCCTCCTCTGGGAGACCCAGAATCCAGGTCAGGACTTATTATTTGTAGTTATGGCTTCCTCAGATAGCTCTGGGGACAAGGACCACGTCCTATACCATACTTTCTCCCTCCCTCTCCCCACTTCTCTCTCTCTCTCAGAATGGGCTCTCATGAAAATATTACCCAGTTATTATCAACTACTTGGGACAAGACTATCCTCTTTGGAATTTGAGTTTCTCCGATCTGCATTGCTTTGAGACCTGTCCAATGCCCTAGCATCCTGGCCGTCTGTGTTTTTTCTGGTGTTTGTAGCATTTTTACCTAATGTGGCTTTCTACATCTCAGTGAAGCAGAGGCCTTCCTTCTATGGGATCTTTTTCTTTATTAGCAGATCTTTTGCTCGTTTGTTTGTTGGTCATACTGGGAATTGAACTCAAGGTCTTTGCACTGAGCTGCATCCTCCCAGCCTATAAAAAAAAATTTTTTTTTTTTGAGGCAGGGTGTTGCTAAGTTGCTAAACTCCCCAGCCTGGGGCTAAAACTTACCAACCTCCTGTCTCAGCCTCCCAGAATGCTGTGACCAGAGCTGGACACCACTGCACCTGGCTTCTTTACTAACAGTTCCTAATTTACTATACTTTAAATATATTCTTTGTTGTCTTCTAGGATCTTTATTACTTTGCCATTCATATTTAGATATTTAATCTATCTATGCATAGGCAAGGTAAGTTTCAACTTTCTATTTTTCTAAAAAGCTGCCCCTTCTTCAGTGTTTCATGGGCTGTCTTAGTCCTATGTCCAAGGTTCCCTCACAGGCTCTATTTCCAGGCCCTTTATTTTGGTCTTCTGTCTGCCTTTATATCCATACAATAAAGACTTTAATATTATAGCTTTATAGTAAGTCACAATGTCTGCTAGGTCTCTTGTTCTTAAAAATATCCTGATTATTCTACTGCTTATTTTCATTTAATTTTGAAATCAATTTGTCAAGTTAAAATAAAAAACCTATTAAAGCCAGGTGGGCAGTGGCACATATCTGTAATCTCAACTACTTGGGAAGCTGAGGCAGAAGGATCATAAATTCAAGACTAGCCTGGGCAACTTGGAGACTCTGTCTCAAAATAAAATTTGAAAAGCCTGGGGATGTAGTTTAGTGGTAGGTTGCTTACACAGCATTCATGAGACTCTAGGTTAATCCCCAGTACCAAAAAAAGAGGGGGATCTACTGGGATTTTTATCAGATCTAAAGACCCTTTTTGGGCAAAATTACATTTTTTAATATGGAATTTTCCAGATTTCCAAGTGTGCTAGTCTTTTCTTTTACTTAAGCCTCCTTTAATTTCTTCCCAAAATATTTTATCATTTACAGTGCAGAGGCTCCCACAGAATTTGTTAGATTTATTTCTGGATATTTGATTTTTATGCTGCCGTAAATGGTACAGTTTGAAATATTTTCTTTTCCAAGTATTTCTTACTAATGTAAAGAAATGCAATTGACTTTTAAAAAGCAATCACACTCTCAGTATCCTTACTAAGCATTTTTTTTTAACTTAATGATCTTTTTGTAGCTTCATCTAGATTTTCCACACATGCAATCATGGCATGTGATCACATGAGCAGTTACAGTTTTAGTTCTCCCTTCCTAATCTGCATACACTTTGTTTTTCTTGACTTACTGCATTTCCAAAGACCTCATTTACAACGCAAAAATAGAAGCTGCCACATCAGGCTTTTCTGTTATGATCTTCATCTCAAAGATAAGCCCTTCAAGGCTATGCTACTTTGTGTGATATTTGTTCTAAGTATTTGTAGTTGTCCTGTATTATGTAAGGAACTTCTTTATTATTCATGACATGCTAACGTTGACATTTTTCGGGGATGATGCGAATATGAGACATTTTGTATTCTGCAAAAGTGTGGAATAAAAATACCAGAACTAATGGGAAAATAAATTTTGAGAGCAGAATCACACAAAACCTGTGGAATTTCTGCCACCAGAGAAAACGGTATTGGCCAGGGCCAATCTGTTACTTTCTCCTGGCCCCACGTACTGTGCCACCCCACCCTCTGCTCTGGCTCAGGATTCTTGCTGCAGCAAGCTGGTCCTTATGGTCACCTTGAATGTCCCAGATTCAAACACTGCTCCAGAGGTGTGTCCAACCTGTGGCTTTGCCAGCTACTTTCTCTTTATTTTTTTTTTTATGTTATAATACAAAATATCTTTAAAATAAGGTTTTGCTTCTCGTGTACAAAACACATATACTTCTTTCTATACCAATTGCTATTGAGCCAGGGTACAATTCATGAATGTGCCCTTCAACAGAAATGGCTCTATTTTATTAACTTTCTATTAAATACTGTTAAAAGGTTGCCACATCTTTTATTTGATTGTGTGGTTTTCCCTTTTTAACCAGTTTCTGAAACAAATTGTTTGATTTTTTTTCCAATATTAAAATAACTGCACCAGACATGGTGGTGCATGCCTGTAATCCCAGCACTTGAGAGGCTGAGGCAGGAGGATCGTTGTGAGTTCGAGGCTAGCCTGGGCTACAAAGTGAGCTCAAGCCCAGCCTGAACTGCATAGTGAGGTCCTGTCTCAAAAAAAAAAAAGAAAAAAAAAAAAAGACAAATAAATAAATAAGTAAATAAAATGCATGCCTGAGCTAAATCTAGAATGTGCACTCCGTATCCATACTTTTAAAACATTGCCGCTTTTGTTGTGATTTCTTTTTCCAGATACAAAGATGTGCGATAGACTTGTAATGTTCCTTTCCCACCACGCTAGGGTCTCCAGTTCCACCAGGTCTTGCCACTGGGAAGGTTCTTGTTTTGTGCTATATCTTTAGGATAGCAGCTGGGGAGCTCACATGGCCTACTTTTCTATGTAGGGAGGTTTTAATTTTAGTTTCAATTCCTTTCTGAGTTACTGTTTTCTTTGTCTCCTATTTATTTATTCCTGTCTCCAGTATCTTGCATTAAATACTTAACTAGTTAATTTTTATATTTTCTTACTTTCAAATACAGGCATAATTATTGTCCGCTTTATGATGCATCACCATAAGAGCTAAACTTTGTACTCCTTTAGGAGTTTTTTTTTATTCCATATATTGACTTTTTCATCCCCAAACATGCTACATAAACACAAAAAGTGATTGTTATGATGGCTTCAGACAAAATCATTTTTACAGTTATTGTCTGCCCTGCTAGACTAAACTACATTTCTGTTTGTTAAGAGTGTTCTATGACACAGCTTGAATTGCAGGTCCCATTTCAACAAACCTGACATGTTTTGTTTCATACACATTGACCACAAGGGAGGAGACAAGTATTTTCCATAAATTTTCTGTGGATTATTGATGTTGAAAACTGCTCTCAGGTTAAGCTTCTATTTTTCCCTTCAGGTGTTTTTTCTGTGCTATAATTTTACTTTTGACTGAACCCTGAATGCGAAATAACTGTAGCCGATTAGTGACAACCTGGCCAACACATTGCTGAAGAAAATGGTGCAGGAAACAACCCTTTATGACATTGTATTTCACACACAAACTACTCACTTATTGTCTGGGCTGTTAGACTAAACTACATTCGTTTGTGAAAATAATTCTGGTGTCTTGGGTTGAGATAGAACACATAGTAATTTTTCTTACTAAAGTTAATGGGAATATTATTTTGTCTACTGGCTTGTCGGCTACTGGCAGGATTTTCTAAAAACATTAAATTACTGTAGGACCAGGTGTGCTTGTATTTAAGCCATTCAATCCTTTTCTGAAGTCATTTTTCTAATTTTGACAAATAGTGTTTTTATTGTGTTTGATTTAATCTCTTTGAATTGCTGCTTTCATGAGTAAAAACAAGCAAAAATTAGCAATTTAACACATTTCACCTAAAAGGTCAGCTAAAATACTTCCCATTGTGGTTTTTAACTAACGTTGATAGTAACATTTTCTAATATTTAAACCTATGTGAGTGTTCTAATTAAATTTTTTCATGGAGTTGCAACATAATTGCACAATTGCCTAATTGCGGTACAGAGGATTTTCTAAATATTTCAAGACATAGTTTATATTTAATCTTTTGTTAATGTGTCAAATGTCCTTGAAAAAATACAGTGTTGGGGCTACAATCTTTATGTGACTGCAGGCAAAGGTTGTTAACTAGGATGTCCAAATCTGCATACTTACTGAGCTTGCTGTAGGGAGAGGAACTGTCCGAAGATCCCCCAACTGCAACTGAGAGCTGATACCTAACACTGCGTTTACCCCAAAGCTTTGGGCAGCTCCTCAGGACTGCAATCTCTGCAGGCTTGTTCTTGGCACACCTAACAGTCCTCTGATGAGAAATGTTGGTGGAAGGATTCCCTGGAGGCCATGCCAGGATCTTCTCAGATGCCATGGCGACCACGCTGCCTTTCTGCTCTCCTGGGCTCAGGGTGAGACCTGCACCATGTTTGCACACTTTCCTAGCCTTAGGGACACCTCCTGACTTTCTCTCACACGGGGGCTTCCCCTAGTAAAACCCTCTGTGCTAGGTCTTGTCTTGGCATCTGCTCCCCGGAAGTCCTGCAACAGCACCAGAAATGGAGGAAGTGGTCTGAGAAGACCGGCGATGGGGAGAGGACCGGGAGTGGCTTGGCTCTGCATGGGAGGCAGATAAGCCACATCTGGTCATTGGGTGGGCGTGGACAATCCCCAAGACAAGACAGAGGCTCCGGTGTTAGCAGTTTCGCTGGTGATGATGGGGGAGGTCCAGGGAGGAGAGCCCCATGGCAGCGCAAAACGGTGGAGCTGAGGCCCACAGAGGCAGGGTGTTGGCTGGTCACTACTGAGCTGAGCTGATGCCCACTGGGGAAAAGTGACTCTGAAGACTGCCAAGGGCTATAAGGGATTGGAGAGCTCCGTGGCAGCTCACGGAGAGGAGCCTGCGTGCCTGGTGGAAGGCAGATGCATCTGAACAGCAAACTGAAACCTGAGTATGACACATAGCGCTAGGGGGTGTTGAACTGTTCAGCCCAGGAAGATCCAGTATGCAGAGGTCAGGCCCGGATGCAGAACCTGGGGCCCTGAACCCCAATACAGGGACCCAAGAATGTCTGCTGTTAGCACCCCTGGACTCTGAATTCACAGGGAGTCCATACTTCCCAGGTGGGACCAGCACCTGCTTTATGCAAGGAAAGGTTGCAGCCTCTCTCACCTAGGGCAGAAACCTGGGGCACTGCCCTGTCATTTACCTGGCTTCCGGTAACTGCAGTTAAGTACTCCCTTTGTCCTGGAGGGACATATGGTACCTAGTAAGGTGGAAAAGACAGAACATACCTAAAGAACTCGCTGCCTGTATTAGCAAGAACTGAGGGATACTTTGGGACCCATAACATTTCCCTACTGAAAAGAATAAAGTACAACTTTCTTACCGTGAAATTTACATTTCTATTATATGTAACTGCTACCAAAGCCAAGATGCAGAAGCGCACTGCATAGAACATTGTATTCCACCACTGCCACAACCCGCGCACCCACCGGGGCCATTTTGGGGTCACAGCCCCTCCCAGCCCCATGGATCACCTTTCTGTTGTATATTTTTGTTTTTCTTGGATGCCATGGAAATGATATCAGACAACACGGAAACACTCAGCTCTAGCTCCCCTCGTTCAGCATGGTATGTTGAGACTCTTGCATGTCATGGCCCGTATCTGCGGTTTGTTCCTTGGTGTTGCCAAGTTGTCTTCCAACATATGGTATAACGCAGTTCTCCACTCCCATGTTGAGGGACAGTTTGGACTTTCTCTGGCTGTGTGTTTTGGTTTTTTTTCTTGTTTTTTGTTCCGTTTTTACTTCCCCTCCCCTGCCCGCCTGTCTCCCTCAAGCTCTAGGGGTCTCCCAAAGTCTCCCTCCCTGTTCCATCATTTATCTTTTATTTTGCTCTCCAAGCGATTTATCTTTTGGGTTTCTCATATAAGAGAATCTCATGTAAGTGATATTTAACCTTCTGTTTCTGATTTATTTCATTTTCTCTGGCTTTTGGTAGTTATGAACACAGGTGCAGGTATCTATGTGAACACAGACTTTTCTTTCATCGGAATAAACATTTGCAAGTAGAATTGCCAAGCCATGTGATGCATATATGTTTAATTTGCAGTATTAACAGTGCGAGACAGATGATTCTCTCCTGGGGGTGCCATGCTGGGCATCATGAGGGTCTCAGCTGAGTTGTGGGTTCTGCCCACTGTACCAGGAGCGCTTCCCCCGTGTGTAATATCCTCTTTGATAAGAAACTGCCAGCTGGGGATGTAGCTCAGCAGCACAGCACCTGCCTGGCAAGCGTGAGGGGTTTCATTCCTGGTACCAAAAACAAGCAAAAAATCCCAAACAAACAAACAAACAAACAAGAACCAACCAAACAAAAAGCCCTGCCAAACCCAAATCCCAAGGAACTATACCATTTTTTTGTCACTACCAGTGGTGGGTCAGGAGGTCCTAGAATTAAAAAAATTCTAGCCATTCGGAAAAGTGTGTATTGTTACATAATTGTGGTTTTAATTTATATTTTCCTAATTACCAGTTGTGTTGAGCATCTTTGCATGTACTTCTTTGTCATCTACCTATATCCTTTGGTTCAGTGTCTGTTTAAATCTTTTGCCCTTTTTTTTTTTTTTTGAGACAGGGACTTGCTGTATAGTTCAGGCTGGTCTCGAGTTCACTACGTAGCCCAGGCTGGTCGCAGACTCTCAGTGATCCTCCTGTCTCAGCTTCCCACGTGCTGGGATTACAGGTGTGCCCCATTGGTACCTGGCCTTTTGCCCATTTTTGATTAGTTGTTTTCTTTATATTGTTTTAAGGATTTGTGATTATTCTGAATACAAATCCTTTATCAGACAGATGTTTTCAAACATTTTCTCTCTCTCTGTGACTTGTATTTTTATTTCCTTCACAGTGCTTTTCCAAATTCAGAGCCTCTTACTTTTGATGAAGCCACATGGATCTATGTTTTTCCTTTTACAAACTATGCTTTTGACATTATATGTGAGATTATTTTTGCCCAACCCAAAGTCACAAAGGATTTCTCCTATATTTTAATTTAGATATATGATTCATTTGGTAATATTCTTTTTACCTCGTCTGAGATGTGAGTCAAAATTCACTTTTTCATATGGATACACAATTATTCCAGTCCACTTTGTTGCACAGATCAGCTATCTTTGATGTAGGGGGGCTACTTCTGAACTCTTTATCCTGTCTCACTGATTTATTTATCTGTCCCATGGCTTCTCAGCCACAGCACTATTAGCAGTACGGGACAGACGGCCCTCTGCTGTCAGGTCTGTCACAGGCATCAAAAGTGCTTAGTCCAGTCCCTGGCCCTGCCCACTGTATCAGCAGCACCTCCCCCAAATGGAACATTTTTAAATGTCTTATGACATTGCTACATTCAGTCAGCATAACAAATATCGCAGACTCAGTGGTTTAAACAGCATTTATTCTCTCACTTCTTGGAGGCCAGAAGCCCAAGTCCCTCCGAAGGCCTCTCTCGGTTTGCAGATGGCAGCTCCTCCCTGTGTGTCTGAGTCCTGATCTCTTTTTATAGGACCCTAGTCTGATAGATTAGTGCCAACTGAGTGGTCTTATTTTACATTAACCTCTCCTTTAAATGACCTGTCTCTAAGTACAGTCACTTTCTGGGATGCTGAGTCAGGGATTCAACCTTTAACAATGGCCCCATGCATCAGTGTCAGCTGAGAACCACAAGTTTGTCTTGACATCTGTCTCATGATTTCTGTAGATCTATAACTTTTTAATCATGAAGTCTTTTTCCAAGTTGATTTTTCTGTTCTAGATAAGTTTCTGATAATCTCTATATATCCATATCTATCTATCTATCTATATATATATATATATATTTTTTGGTCACTATGTAGTACACACTGGCCTTTTCTCTTTTTCAGGCTGGCCTTAAACTCACTATGTAGCCCAGCCTGGCCTCAAATTTATGCTAATCCTCCTGCCTCAGCTTCCCTAGTGCTGGGATTATAGGCGTACACAACTATGCCTGCTTTGATGTTTGTTTGTCTTTAAAGTTTGTCTTAGTGTTTGTACTTACAGTTCTTTTGCATACAGGTATAAATCCATTGGCTGTTCCTATAAGATAACCATGAATCTCCAAAGACTGAACAGTTGGTGAAGAAAGGGGTGCGGAGAAAGGTGTAGTCCTTCCAAAGAACCCACTCAATCCTTCACCAGCAACCACTTCTGCAGCCGCGTCCGCCCTGTTGCTTTGGCAAGAACAATGAGACTTTGTTTCATGACCTTTTAGGCCGGAGACTTTCCAGTGCCAGCTCCTTGACAAAGTCAGGAATGGCAGCGGGTATCTGCAGAGCGGGGACCGCATAGGATGGGTGTGCGGCCTCTCTCTACTCTGTATTATAATCATAGCTTTCCAGATATTCACTGTGCTATTGATAAAGGGTGGTTGGGGACCTGAAGGATCAGAACTGAAACTGGTTAAGAAGTCGGAGCCCAGGATGAAAAGCAACCCCCTCTAGGGTTGAAAGGGAAAGTAAAAGCCCTGTGTGGCAATGTTCTCCCACTGGAACCAGAGGGGAGCTCTGCGCGGGCCTCAGTGCGTGGGAGAACATGAGGTGAAGGCCCTGTGTGTCCTGGACTGGCTCTAGAGGGAGATATTATAAATATGGGTTCTGTTGTCCAGTAGACAAGTGAACAATTCTGTGAAAAATTATACCTAATCAAGAACATCTAGTGATTGATCTTTTTGTTTCCTTTTATGTGCTTTAGAAGAGTTGATTTCCCACTAGGTTTGTGGCCTGACAGTCGGTCAACCATGTCTGAATCTGTAACTAAAATAGAAACCTCACTGTATCTAAGAGTTTCATAGGTAATTGTAAAAGTATATAATAAAGCAAAAAACATTTCTCTGGGTCAAAGGAGCCTTGCTCCCCTGGCCCACCAGAAGGACCTCTGGTGTCTGTGTTTGTCTCTTCACCCAAGTCGTTCCCTCCTGAAGGAATCTCCTGGACCTGCTGCGGCCGGACCTTGGCATGTTTATATCAAAAATGTAACAACGCCCAAGAGTTGTTATTTAGTTTTTAGTGAAGGTCACAAAGATTTCCTTCTGTTCTTTTTTTCTGTTTTTTTTTCCTTCTGCTCTATGCCAAATGTTTTACAGGTTTTTATTTTGATCTATAATTGATTTAATTGTGTGCCAAGTATGGGGTTTAGGTTGCAGTGTTTTTCCGTACATGGACACTCAGTTGTTCCCACACCATTTGTTGGAATTGCTGGTCCCTTCTTGTGATGGTGGGAATGTGTCCCCCCAAAACTCACATTTTGAAACAAGGTCCCTGTTGTCCTTTGGAGGTGGGGCCATGGGGAATCACAGGGCTCTGCCCTCCTTGACGGATCTGTGCCTGATGATAGAGCAAGCTTAGGCTATTTTCACTTTTCTACCAGGTGAGAATGGTGCAATAAGGCCCACGCCTGAAACTGAGTGCCAGCACCTTCACCTTGGACTCCCCAGCCTCCAGAGAAGTCTGAAATAAATTTCTGTTGTTTGCGAATCACCCAGACTCAAGTATTTTGTTAAGCAACACAAATGGAGAGACACTGCTCCGATCCAATTGTCTCTGCTCCTTTGTCGGAAATCGGTTGGTCTTATTTGTGAGAGTTGTTGCCTAAACTCAGCCCCTTCCATTAACCTAGGTACCTACCCCTTTGTCAATATCATGCTATCTGGATTACTGTTACTTTACTTTTAAAAAATCTTTAAAATCAGGTAGTATCGTTCCTCCAACTTTATTTCCTTTTGCAAAATATTGTTGGGTATTCTATTTTTTTTCCCATCCACAGAAACTTCATAAATGTTTGCATATATCTAAAAAAAAATCCTAAAATTTTTGGAATCCTATTAAATCTGCAAATCTGTTTCAGGAGACTTGACCCTGTTACTATTTGAATCTTTAAATCTATAGTACATTCTCTCTCCTCATTCAGTTAGGTATTCTTTGCTTTGTTTTATCAGGGCTTTATGATTTGTAGCATGTAGAGTCTAATTGGCTAGATTTATAACTAAGTAATTTGAGGGATTTTTTTATTGTCTTTTTGAGACAGGATTTCACTATGCAGTTCAGGCTGGCCTCGAACTCACTATGTAGCCCTGGCTGGCCTTGAACTCACAGCGATCCTCCTACCTCAGCCTCCTAAATGTTGGGATTACAGGCATGTACCACCACACCTGGTTTGAGGGAAGAATTTTTTTAAAGAATAGGTTTTATTTTTTTTAGAGTAGTTTTAGGTTCACAGCAAACGTGAGATGTACGTAAGACTCCCAAATTCCCCTGTCCCCCACACCCACAGATACCCATATTTTCCTCACCCACATCCACAGTGGTATGTTTGTGACAGCCTATGAACTGATACTGACACATCTTTATTGCCCAAAGTCTGTAGTTGACCTTAGGGTCACAGTTATGTCCTATGTGTTCTGGGTTCTGACAAATGTCTGTCATTATAGTACCCTACAGAACAGTTTTGCCACCTTAGAAAATCCTCTTTGTTTGACACATCCCTGGAAAATACTCATTATTTTATTGCCTCTATTTTCTCCTTTTCCAAATGTCACATGCTAGAATCATACAGAGTGCTGCCTTTTTGATTGACTTCTCCCACTTAGCAATGTACATTCAAGTTTCCTCTGTCTTTTCATGGCTTTATAGCTCTATTTTTTGCCATTATTTTTTGATTGTGGTAAAATACACATGAAACTCACCATCTTAGTCATTTTTAGTGCCCAGGGGTATTCACACTCCCTTCATTGTGGAACCATCCTCACAACCCAACAGCTTTTTTCATCTTGTGAAACTGAAACTCTGCCCCCATTAAACGCTGATTCCCTAACCCCTTCCTTCCTGAGCACCACTGCTCTACTGTCTGTCTCTGACTCTCAGTGGAGCCTTAGTAAGTAGGGGTCACACAATGTTTGTCCTTTTGTGACTGGTTTATTCCATGCAGTAGCATGTGTCGGAGTTTATATGGCCCACAGTTTGCTTATCTATTCATTTATTAATGGATCCTTGGGTTGCTTCTACATTTCAGCTGTTGTGGATAAATCACCTGAGAATGCTAGATGTACAAGGGCCTCTTCTCTGAGCCCTCACTTTTGGTTCGCATCTAACCCGGAAGCGGAAGTGCTGGATCATATTACTTCCTGTGTCTAATTTCTGAGGAACTATATAGCTAATTTCTTTCTATTTCTGAATAACACCCCATTGTCTGGATGTACACAGTTTTTTTATAGTTCATATCCTGCAGGATGTCTTGGTTGCTTCCAAGTTTTGATGATTATGAATACAGCTGTCATAGATTTCCATGTGCAGCTTCTTGCACAGCCATGTTTTCATTTGGAGAAAATACTGAGGAATGCAGGAGAGTGTGTGGTAAGAGTACGCTTAGCTTTATAAGAAGCTCTCAAACTGTTTTCCCAAGTGGCTGGATCAGTTTGCATGCCCCCTCCCAACAGGTGAGAGTACCTGTCGCCTCATCTCTCACCAATGTTCTGTTGTCAGTGCTTTGACGCTAGGTGTCTCATTGTTTTAATACGCGACTCCCTAATCCTTCAGAATGCCAGGAAGCTTTTTTTTTCAGATGCTTCTTTGTTTTGTAGCTATTTTAAATGATGTTTTTAATAATTTGGATCTCCAACTGCTCGCTGCTATAACAGAGTTACAGTAAAATGATTGATTTTTCTAAGATGATCGTGTGACCCTGATGCTTTTCACGTATTGGTTCTAGGGGTCTGAGTTAGATGTGTTGAATTTTCTTTTTTTTTTATTTTTTTTTATTTTTTTATTTTTTTATTTTAGAAACATAAAAGTACAAAAACATATTGACAAACAGACACCAATTATCATAGAAAATAGTACAATCACAACTAATCTATAGACAAGGTGATATGGTCTCAACAGTGGTTATTGCTTTATCCATTGATATCTTCGAATTGTAGATGTATGGACACATATACAGACATGCAAATTTAGTCAGACAGTTAATCCTCTCAACAACAGAAAAAAAAAACACAAAAACCAAAAATCCAAAGACAAGAAACAAAACAGGCATACATCAACAACAGCAACAACATCAACAACAACAACAACAAAAACACCGCTAGTTGCTGCTTTACATATTGATATCTTCGAAGTGTGTGTTCAGGATAACACATACAGATACACACTATTAATCTAATATCCTGTCATCGATTATTGCTTAGCATTAAGTGATATAATACAATAGTAGAACCATGTTAGCCCTCCTGCACATATGTATATTCATATATATTCCTATATACATACATACATTTTTGTCTTTTTCTTTTCTCCTTTCCTTCGTCCCATCTGTTCTCTGTTTTTGAAC
>PVLD010019332.1:0-36700 GCA_004027595.1 Dinomys branickii
TTTGGCAGTACTGGGGATCGAACTCAGGACCCTGCGCTTGCTAGGCAGACGCTTATTCCACTGAGCTATATCCCCAGCCCCCCCAAAGCCCTATCCTAACTATCCCGTCTTGTGAGACTGTCTGACACTCCCAGGAGAACACACTGCCAGGTTCTCCCCATGCATAGATCCTTGTCCATATGAATTGTAAGGGCCTGCTGCTGGTTCTGCATCCCCCAGCCTGTGTCTGACTTGGGGTTATAGAACTTAGAACTGACCTGGTTTGGGGGGGTAGTGGTCCAGAAGCATTTCAGAATGAATGAGTGAATGAACAAGTGAACGAATGAACATCTTTCCCACTCTGGGATCTGGATTAGAGTCCACAGAAGAAAAAGAACCATCCCTATTCCCTCAGCTCTTAAAACACATATTTTTCTGAGTATGACAATAATACACATTCATTAAAGGAAAATTGGAAAATAATAAAATTATGAAGAAGAAAATTAAAACCACCCATAATCCTGCCACCCAGAACAATTGTCAGTGTTTTGGTTTCTAGCTCCTGGTCTTCCTGCTCGATGTATAGCTACTCTCCGCTCCTTCCTTTTATAATGTGGGGAACATATACAATACGTGCTGCTCGGAACCTGCTTTTGAAAGTAGCCCACATATTGTGTGTGCTCCCCGGTGTCCCCGAGTCCCCTCCCTGATGGCAGTGGATGTGAAGCTGCCTCGTGGGCCTGGGGGTGGGTGCGCAGGGCCCCCCAGGCAGGACCACCATGGTGTCCCCTGGGTCAGCTCTCCTCGCCATTGAGGGTGTGACTGGGTTTGTTAGGATGAAGGCACCGCAGGGAGCACCCTTGCTTGGAGCCGCAGTCCTGTCCCTACTCCTCTCTTAGGACGAATTCTGGGACCAGAACTGGATCGCTGAGCCCAGTAGGGACGCTGTAAGGCCCTGAATGCCTAGGTCCACCCTGTCTCCAGCCCCACTCCTGCCAGCAGCCTTGACAGCCCAGCTTGGCAGGGTCCATCTGCACCCAAGACTCCCTGGTTCTGTCCATAGCTGAAAACACCCATCAACTAGCCACATGTCTGTGTTACGGTCTAAGGCTCCCTGTTTCCATCCCAGATGCTCAGTTACCATGGAAGCAGCCATGGAGGTCACCACAACTGGAAGCTGCGTGTGACCCCAGGCTTGGGCAGACCTCATACCTGAGCCTGACTCTTGCCAGACCCTGGCATCTGTGTGTCGTTGCAGGGACCCATGAAGCTGAATGGTGTGGCCAGGGTCATAGAGGATCTTGGACCCATCCCAAGACCGCCTGCCTTGGGAGAGGGGCTGACTCTCCTGCCACCCTGTAGGCTGCTGATGTGGCTGGGGAGCTGTGGGCCCTGGGCCTTTCGGCCAGAGCTGCTGCCCTTCTACACCTGTCGCCTGGTGTCCACTGGGCCTCCACCCTAGCCTCACCTGGAAGCAAAGACCCACTTGGCCCAAGGCTAGGCAGACAGATCCTCTCTGTCCTGTCCCACATGGTACCCTAGAATCACGTCCACCTTCCTACCCACCTTGGGTGTGGGAGACCAGGTAGTTGGATGTCAGCCTCCTGGGCTCACAGCAGCTCCGAGCGCCATGCACTGTGGCACTCAGCACTGAGTCAAAGGGAGAAGAACCCTGCCAGACGGCTGCCTCCCTGCCTCACCGCAGGCAGCCTGGCCTGGTCCTTAGGGGATGGAGCAGGCAGGTCTGGGCCCCGGACCGGCCTGGGAGGGGCCTGCCCACCCCAGATGCAGACTGGCTTGCCAAGCCCTGGCAGACGACAAGCTATTTTTTAACTAACCCCACAGGAAGACGAGGCCAGAAATGAGTTCAGGGGGTTAACCCAGGCCCCTGGGGGCCCTTCCCTATTTGCATCTCTTTCCCTCACCGCCCAGGGAGCCCAGTGGCTCCCTGAGCTTCTCTGCCCTAGACAGCTCAGAGTGCTGCAGCTGGAGGGGGCTCTGCGCCCCTGGTGAGGGTGAAGAACCTAACAATGCCCAGTGTCTGAGCAGGACTGGCTTCCTCACTGTCCGTTGCTTCTGTTGGTCCGCTACTGTCTCACTGTCCCAGTGCACAGGGCCCAGTAACAGGTGTCCGCAACTCTGGGAAGAGAAGGGGTTTCCTGGCCAGGAAAACAGGACCCAGACCAGGTGGAGGCAAAGCAGCCTCCCCGAGATCACCCCTGCAGGTGTCCCCTGCAGCCCCGGGTAGAGTCCTGCTGCAGTGGGCACAGCCTCCGAAGTGCCTGTGTGAGGCTGTGTGCGTTCACTTGTATGTGGCATCCGCAGGGCAGGGGGCCCGGGTGGGGGCGTCAGGCTCTGGTTGCTATGCTAGGGTGATGACGGAACTGCTGGTCCCCCTGGGAGCCCCTTGGCTGATGCCGGCCTCAGCTGAAGGTGAAGGCGGTGCAGATGGGGAGGTGAGCATGGAAGGAGAGGGGTGCATGGGGGGAGGGGCGGGGAAGGAGGGCCACGGGCAAGGGGTGCCGCGCGGGGAGGGAGGGGCGTAGGGCCCCAATGTGTCAGAGCCTCCAGGCAGTGGGAAGCCGAGGGAGGGCTGTGGGGAGCTGATGCTGACTGGCCTCCACTTATTTATTGTCTGTGTAAACAATAGTTTAATAAATAACATTAATTGGATCCCCTCTCCCCCACTCTGCCTCCATGGTACAAATAACATGAGCACAAGGAAGAAACTTGGAAAATACAGAAAAACACATAAAAGATGGCAGCGCCTGAAACGTTATCACCAGCATGATAGGGGGGCCGCCTGAGAGGGGTGTGCAGTCTGCTCCTGGGGGCTTGTGTCCCTGCGCTCTGAATGTACTGGTGGGCCGGGCGGAGCCAGGCTCCAGGTCAGTGTGCTGCTTTCTATGCTGGCCTGGTTTATTTTCTAGCAACCTGAGAGGTTATTATTTTCTCCTCCTCCAGAGAAACTGAGTCAAAGGGGGTTCAGTTCTCTGCTCCCCCGCAAGTAGGTGGCAGAGTCAAGATCTGAATCCAGGGCTGGCTGACCCGCAACTGCACGATCTGCCCACTGAGCTATTACTCCTTGTTTAGGTGAACAAGACAGATAAGACCCAGACCATAGGGTGGTTCCTGGTCTGGGATTTCACTGGCTCCCGGCCTAGCCACCAACTAAGCTACAACCCCTCTGCCTGCATTCACTGAGGCCTCTAAGAGCTCTTCACTTGCAGCCATGTGTCCAGCCCCAAGGCCAGGAGCTCTCTTTCTGGGCCCATGCCCCATGCTGGCAGGGGCAGGAACCTGCTGGGTGCCCCAGGCTTGTCACTGTGGGCAGGGGCATAGACCCCAGTGGATGGGGCTTGGCCAGGCCAGTGAAATCCATCCCTCCTGGGGACTGAAAGCCCAGCTGCCTTCTTGTCTGTGGGCCCCTCTCAGGGCATGGCCAAGCCCTGCACAGCCAAGTCCTTGCACCACACTCTCCTCCTTTTGCCTAGGCCCTGGACCTCTGGAGACCTGAGGAGATGTTGCTCACTCCTCTCACTTGGAGAAAGGCCGGAGGGTGAGAGGGACCCATGTAGAGCTGGGTTGAGCCGGGCTCTGCCCCTGCGCAGGATCCTGGCCAGCCCCTGGGCTGCCCTCTGAGTTCATCTTTGTCCAAGTGCCTCTGTGCCTGGGTTTCTCCACCTGCTCCCTGCCCTCGTGGAGGAGAGCACTGCCACACCGCACATGCCTTCTGTGGGGACACGCACAGGATGTTCAACCCCCCACCCACCCACCGTCTCGCGGCGCCCCCAGTGGCTTCAGGTCTATGTCTCAGGTCAGGAGCCTGAAGGCTGGAGAAGGGCAGCCTCCTTCAGCGAGACAGTGCGGAGCCTGTTCAGCCTTCCTGGGTGCAGCCGGAGAATGCATGAACCGGGCTCAGGGGAGTGCCACCAGCTCTTCCCAGCAAGGCAGCCAGCAGAGGCTGAGGCAGGTGCCTGGACCTGGGAAAAGCTTGATTAACTCAGAGTCACCACTCTGTGGTGAGGGGCACAGGTTCTATCCGCAGGATGCCTGGGTTGAAGCCTAGTTGGGTGATCTTGGGCAGGTAGCTTAGCCTCTCTGGGTGTTTCCTCATCTATGAAATAGACTTCACAGTAGCAGTACTATTAGAGGATTGCAGGGATTAGGAGCAAAGACACGAAAAGTCCTTGACTGTGCCTGGCGTGGTGTAAACTGTCAGTTAATAGTATATTTAAAAACTGGGTCATCATGATATGTATTTCCCAGATAATCAATCAGCAACACATTTCTTAATTTCAAGTATGCACTTTCCCCCTTTGTGTTTAGGATCCAGCAAAACTTCCTTTTAAATCTCATACAATTTCCTGGGTCCTTGTAAAGATAATTTCCTAACACCATAGTGCCTTTGGCCTGAAGTACATTCCATAGCTGTCCCTTGAGCAGCTTATCCCAAAGTGGGCTATAGTGGGGCAAAGCCTCCCAGACACCTATGTTTATCAGCACACAAAGGCTCGGAAAAGCCCGGCTGTAGACCCTGTATGACGCTGTGGAAGACCACCATTCACAAGCTCGCTACCTCCAAGCCCTTTTATCTCTGCTCAGGACTGAGCACATGGGGAAGATGCTACCTGTTTCCTGGTTTCTAGGAACTGGGGGCTAGAGCAAGAGCTGTGAGTGACATGGTCCCTTGGACTCTCTTCCCTGACTCAGGCCCCACAGCAGACAGGGGAGGTCAGCCCCAGCTCACAGATGAGGAAATTGAGGTTCGCAGGGGCTATGTGGCCACACGCCAGTCAGGGGCAGATCCGGTAGACAAACCAACGGCTTCTGGTTCTGGAAAAAAACGCTATTTTTTACCTCCTGTACATTGACAGGAAAAATAAACATAGATCCCATCCTACCAGGATCTATTTTGCCCCATGATATGTCTTTAAAATATTGAAAAGTTATGTGTATGTGTGTGTGTGTTTACTTTAGTGTCCTATATGTTAAAAACTTAAAGCTGTCTCTGTCTACAAAAACAAGAGGGGTCTGCTACATATAAAACACTTCAAACGTTTTGATTTGGAAAATGAAAAATCTGTAGCCTTACCCCAAGGAGAGCTCAGGCAACAGTTGCCTCATGCGCCTTTAGATCTGCATGGTCCAACACGGTAGCCATTGCTACATGTAGCTATTTAAATTAAAACAGTTAAAATGAAGTAAGATTAAACCCTTAGTTCCTCCATCGCCCTTAGCCTCCCCCACTTTTTTTTTTCAGTACTGGGGATTCAACCTAGGACTTTTGGCGGTAAGCTGCATCCTTAGCCCTTTTTTGTTGTTTGGAGACAGGGTCTCACTGAGTTACCGAGGTGGGGTTTGAACCTTGTGATCCTACTGTCTTGGCGTCCCCACAGAGTCCTGGGATCACAGGCATGTGCCACCGCTCCTGTCCTAAGCCGCATTGGAAGCGATTGATACTGCATGCTGGGAGAGGGCATCCCCGTGGAGCTGCACCCCCAGCCCCTTAAACGTGTTCTCGGATGTGTCCTGGTACAGCCACATACACAGAGGAAGCGGCTTACAGACAAAAACAGGAGACAGGAGTAAAACAGACGGGAAGGAAGTACACCAACGATAGCGGTTTTCTCTGGGTGTTGCGATTACCGTGCTTATTTTTAAATTTCCTAGATCCCTCAGGTGTTCCACGCTCTAAAATGCCCACGGGGCAGGGGTGGGAGTTGGAGTCCTAGTTTCCTTGATGTTCTTACTGGTTCTAAAATCTGCAGGGTATGATCCCACCCAAAGTTTTCTAAAAAAGCATTTTAAATTGTGGACCCATGAAGATGGGAAGCTTGCACAGCCCCGAAGAAGGCAGCAAAATGTGGAACCCGCGGCGGGGGCCTGGGGTGGGGGTCCTGTGATTTCCAGGCTGAGCCCCGCCCCCAGCCTAGCGCCATCCAGCTCATCCCAGGCTGGACAGGCTTCACAGTTGTCATGAGTCCCACAGAGTCCCTTTTGTGGGAGGGCCCCTGGCTTGGTTTAATGTTCTGCAGTTACTACCCTCAAATTCTTAATGATTTTTGACCGCGGGGTCCTGCGTTTTTCATTTGCACAGTGTGCTGGAAGCAGCACAGCCTGCCCTGGTCCTGGGATGCCTGGGACGCATCTCGTTTTGGCCGCTGTCAGTCTCCACCCTCGGCCTCCTCAGACCACAGACATGAGCATGTACCGTGCACCCGAGGTGTCTGAGAGCAAGTGCGCCTGGCTCCTCAGCTGGGTGAGCGGGGTGTGTGTGTGTGTGTGTGTGTGTGTGTGTGTGTGTTAAAGTAGGGCTGGAGCACAGGCGCAGGGCCCTGTGGTCTCCACTCGCAGACGCGTACGTGCGCGGGGTGTGCGCCTGTTCCCTGGCCTATTTCAGCCTGCAGCCTGCGCATCTAGGGGTGCTGGGCCTGCATTACTGCCGCCTCCCACCCACCCTGGATTCCTCCTGGGTAGAAGCCATGTCCAACCCCAACCCTGGCCACTTTCCTTCCAGCCTGCACTCTCTCCTCCCCTCCATGGGCTGTGCAGGCCTGCATCTCCCCCAAAACCTTCCAGTATGGTCTCCGCGTGGTCCGTTCCCTACCCTTCACTCTGTCTGCATGGACATTGCTCCCTTTCAGATCTGCCTATGCCAGACTCACGGCAGAGCGTCCCTTTCTAGGAAAACTCTGAAAGCATTTGAGAAAGACCTGGAGATGCAGAGAAGGATATGAATCACCTCATCTGGAGGAATCAGGGAGGGCTTCACGGAGGCAGTGTATTCCGGCTATAGAGAGAGGAACCATTTTTCAGGTGGGGAGGAGAATTTAATCAGCTGGCTTTGATGACAGACAGAAGACCCTGGCATGAGTCTCAGCCTTGCCAGTTACTTGTCTCACTACCTCCCATGAAAGTCACTTCCCTTTGCTGAGCCTTGGTTTCCCTGTTTGTGAAATGGGTTAATAATCACAACACATACTACATGAATTATTGTAGAGACAAAGCGGAAGGAGCTATGCTTGCAAAGAACCCACCACAGAGCCTGGTGCCCAGGAAGCCAGCAGCAGCCCTGGTTCCTGTCCTTCTCCTTCCCTCATTTCCTTTTCTTTTCCTGAGCTTTCCTTGCAGCAGTCATGTCAGCTCCCTGAGGCTGTGAGCTGTTCCCCTCCACAGCGGAGGTGGTGAGGCCACGTGAAGCTGTGATGAGGATGTCATGGGGTAAGCACGTTAGCAAAGTCACAGCAGGTCCTGTATAGGTGGCAGGACAGGGGCCAGGAGTGTGGGCAGCCCTGGGACCCTGGTGTGGGCTAACATTTGGGCTGGCTCTCAGGAGCCTGGTGCTTTGAATAGATTCCCTGACTGGGACTTGGACAAGGGCTACCTCCTCTCTGGGCCTCAGTTGCCCCATGTGTAGACTGAAAGTTGTGATGCCAGCAAATGGCAGAGTTGTATGTTATGTTCACTGTTGTAGGCCCACTGTGCTGGAACAGTGCTGGCATACAGTAGGTGCTCAATAAATGTCCACTGAATGAACTGGTGGCACTAGTGTGGTCACACTCCTTGGCAAGTCCATCCGGACTACGAGAGTCTAAGGAAGGGGGCCCTACCTCTCTAGGGACACTGTCATCAGATCAGGGCCACACCTCAGCTCACAGCATTTCCTGAGCACCTGCTGTATGCTGGGCTCCCCATGGTCCGGGGCAGACTTCGGCTCCACAGTCTAAGAAACCAGCAACAGCAGCGTGGGGAGAAGCACGGAAGAAATGGGTGCTGAGGGGAGGTCTGCTGAGGGCCTCGGCCAGGCCAGAGACTCCTGCTGGAGCCTGGCTGGCTCCTGGGAAGGTGGGGCTGCCTCTTCCTCTTTCTTTGAAACAATCAAAAAGCTTCCTCCTAAATCTATTAGTAATCTGCATTTGGTTTCAACAGTATAGAATACACGCAACCACCGGGAGAAGGTAAAACAGCTTCTCTGCACAGTGGCGCCGTGCGTGGGGCCTGAGCTCAGCTGGCTCTTTAGCGTCCTTCCTTCTAAGGTGGCTTTGTTCACAGATGTGGCTCCCCTCCCCGGGGAGGGGACATGGTCCAGCAAGCCCAAGCTCCCTGGAGGAGGCTTGAAGGGCAGCACGGGGGGCAGCTGTTGGGGCTGGGGTGCTGGTCCTCAGCCAGTGACAGTCGGGTGAGTTGGGCTTGGAAGCAGGGGTGTGACCAAATGGACCCTTCTTCTCCTTCTGGGCCTTTCTGTCACCCACTTCCCCTTCCAGCACTCCTCCCTGAGCACCTACTGCCTCCCTGGTCCTCTCCTCTTGGCGAAGGTGAGCAGACAGGGCACACACAAGGTACATGACAGGAAGGGACCTATACTAAAGCAGTGAGCTGTGCTTCACCCCACTGAGCACTCGCAGTGGATGCTCAGTTCCTGAGTCACACAAGGAAAACCATTTTTTGCTTTCCTTTTTTATCTTGAGACAAGAACTCACTATGTAGCTTAGGCTGACGTCATACCTAAGATCCTCCTGCCTCAGCTTCCCAGGTGCTGGGATTATAGGCATTCACCACCACACAGGGCTATGAAGAATGTTTTGAGGGGGGCTGGCCACCCTGTAAATCAAAAGTTACGTGCGTCTGCCCTTTCCGCCCACATGTAACTCTGAACCTTCTGCCACAAACACTTTTCCCAGACTTGAAAGAAAACCCGAAAGAGGAACCTGAACCTTCAAGCTGCTCTGATTGGCTGGAGGCTCAGGCGCATCCCGCCTAGCATTTCAAAGAAAAACCAGACAGCAAAGGGGGAAGTGAGGGGAGAGGCTGGGAACCTCTTGGGCTGACCAGACTTTAGCCTGTCCATCCATCTATCCATCCACTCATCCATCCATCCACCCATCCAACCATGCATCCATCCTTCCATTTATTCACTCATCCAGCCAGCCAGCCAGCCAGCCAGCCATCTGTCCATCCATCCAATGTTCTTGTAGTCATAATTCTCTCTGCCCAGGTAGCAAGAAATGCTGAATGCCACTGAAAACTTGTTCCTGCTCCCAGGAGCACCTTTTGGACATTTGAGGGGTGAGGGGTGACAGGTGGTGGGGCAGGGCAACCCAAACGCCCATGAGAAGGGACAGGTCTCTCCAGAGGAGCAGCCAGGAAGCCGGACTTTTGGAAGAGCCAGAGCTTTCCCATCCAGCTCAAACAGAGAGGAGAGAGAATATTGAGTGGGAGTGGTTTCCAGCATGTATGGAGAGCTTCCTTGTTGCCAGGCCCTGCATTAAGCACATAATATCTACTATCTCATTAAATCCAGCCAACAAGCCTTGAGGCAGTGTTAGTTCTCCCCATTGTACAGATGATGAGGTGAGCACAGAGAGGGAGGCCCTTCTCCTAAGGCTGCACAGCAAGGCAGGGACAGGGCCTGCTGCAGGCTGACTCCCTGAGAGCTGCCTTTGCAGTTGGCTTCTCCCGGAAGAGCCTCTTCTCCACCTCTATCCCTGGGGACCATTGGCAGAAGGCCTGACAGTCCTTCAAGTCCCCTGCTCAGCTCTCTCCAGCTGAGAAAACCAGGCACAGCACTGAGAAAGGTAACCACACTGGTGCTGGCTGTGGAGTCCTGCAGATGAGGAGCCCTTCCTGGCTCCAGATACCCCTGCAGGGCCGGGACAAGGGCCCATTCGCTCTTTGCAGCCACCCTGTGAGGTCAGTATTTCTGGCCTCCCTCAGAGGAGGAAACTGACTCAAAAGGGCTAAATAGCGTGGCAGGTCACCAGCTCCCGAGTAGCTTCAGTCTGGGTCTGTGTGACCCCTAAACTATATGCAAGGTGCACACTCAGTCCCTAGGTGGTGAAAAATCAGTTTTCCTGGTGCTGAATTTGACCTTTCAGAATGCCACACCCTCTTTGGGCCTTAGTTTCCCGTCCATGACATGAAGAAGCAGCCCTCTGCCTCCCAGTTTCAATATTTCCCTCAATTGGCTCAGTGTTCTTCTTCTTGTGGCCTCTCAAGACCAGTCTTTGCCAGCCCCATCCCACCAGGCTGCTTCCACCCCTGCTGTACCGGGGGCTTCCTCCAGGAGGCTCTGCGCCAAGGCCAGTACCTGGGCCCCAACTCCCAATCCACAGAGGGCTGAACCCTGCCCGATTTCCCTAGCGGGCCCATGGGGTGGCCGACCTGAGCAAGAGCCTGCAGATGTGGTTCCTGCTGCCCTACAGAGCCCCAAGTCTCCCCACCTCTCAGGAGCCTGCACTCTCAGAGGCCAGAGTTGCCTCCCAGCAGCTGCTGCCGCCTTCCTGCTTCGCACAGCCTTCTGGATGATCAGGATCTCAGGCTCCGCAGCTTAGGGGCATCTGTCTCCAGCCTCCTCCCCCTCAGGTAACCTAGCAGGCCTCAGCTTTGATGCGGCCACCTCAAGACCGACGTGTCAATGGGCCCTCTATATGACCAGCGGCCAGTTGGGGGCTGCCGCCTGCCGCAGTGGGTGCGGTGAGGCCCAGACACACAGTCTTGCTGTGTGGGGCTGGCTCGTGTCTGTCCAGACCCTGTTGGTTGCAGGGGGCTCCCAGGGATGCCCTTCCAAGCACTTTGGACAGGCAGGGTGGTCTGAGGAGATGGGTGTGAGCAGGGCGGCCTCAGAAGCCGCCGTCAAAGAGGCCTGGCCAACGTGGCGCCAGGCAAGCACCGTAGCGGGCACAGAATGGCTGGCGGGCAGTCTGTTCCTCAGGCTTACTGGGGGAGGAGGGGCTCCAAGGGCGCATACCCAGGGCCGCCAGCCGTCTCCGCTGCTGGGGATGGAGGGGCTTCCTGAGACTTGGGCTCACATCCAGTGAGGTCCCTGTTGTTGGTCCCAGCCTGGAGACTGTGGCTGACCTCTCTGATCTGGGCAGCTTCCTCCCTGCCCATCCAGTGACCTCTAGGTCAGACCATCTTGGCTGGACCTGCCCAGGCCCACTATGTCCACGGCCTGCTTCGAGGCATGCTGCTGCACATGCCCGAGTGTGTATTTTGTCTTTGGGGCAGACCCACCCTCTGCTGAGAGGGTCTCCACTGCCCACCCCAGAGCTCCTGTGTCCCCTCCTGCACATGCCCACCAGCCTTCTGGGTGGGGCAAAGCCATTGCATCCTGGCCCGGGGTACTCTTCTCCTCTGTCACCTCCTTAGCTTTTAAGACTCAGTTCAAATGCCACAACGCCAGCCTGCCTGTTTTCTCTTCCCCCTGGTGACATCATCCCCCCTTTGCTCTAGGAGGACCCTGAGGTAGCAAAAGTTCAGTGACAGAGCTGGGGACCAGCCCTGGAGACAGAGAAGACGTAGGGGTGGGGGCCTGTGCCTCTCCCTGACCCACTCAGAACATGTCTCCCACTCTGCACTCCCATCTCTTGCCCTGCCAGACTGCAAACTCCAGGAAAGTGCTCCTGACCCATCTCCCTGACCTGCACTCCGGCCCACGGCTGGGCTCCTGGCAATTAAAGGAGGCACCAAGCGGTTGTTGGGCAGTTGCTCTCTGCCGGGCCTCCTGCTCACAGAGTTCTCTCAGTAACTCCACCTGGTTGGTGTAACCATTGTTGCTTATGGATGAGCAAACTGAGGCACAGGGCTGTGGAGTGACTTGCTTCGGGTGAGGTAGGGAAGGGCAGAGTTGGGGACTTCAACTGAGAGCATCCACTTCCAGAGCCCAAGCCCAGTCTTTCGCGGAATCGCGGAATCACTACATGGAAAGAAAGCTTTGCCTCCCCTAAACCCTGTGTGGGGCAGTAGTATAGACCCATCTCCTCCGGTTTCTTCCAGTTCTTGAGGGGCTCCCACCATTGGTCCCCAGAGGAGAGCTTTTGCCTGTGAGGGTGCAGTTTGGGGGTGTGCCAAGCAGCCCTACTGTGAAGAGGCCACCGTGGGGAGTCAGAGGAGGCATCATGGGGCAGATTCAAGACGAAAGTGCTGGCCCCGAATGGAGCTGTGGATGCCCTTGGGGCTCCTCAGGGCCATTGCCCATGATTGTCAAATGGGGAAACTGAGGCTCAGAAAGAGGAAGGGACATGCCCCCAAATAAGTCACAGCCATGCGGTCTTGGGTTCTCTGTTTGTCAAAGAGGAGGACTGAATACTCTTGTCCTTCCCGGGAGGCCCGGAAGCCCCTTGTCCTCTCCTTCCACTGCATTCCGCGGGGCCTGTGCGCCTCTGGGTTAAGCCTCACCTCTCCCGTCTGCTCCTCCCTCCGCTTCAGAGCAGGACGCAAATAAACGCTGTGGGCTCCCCCAGAGCCTCTGTCCTCCACAGTGAGCTAGGGAGCCCCTGTCCAGGGAGGACAAGCTCCAGAGAGGCAGGAGGGGAGGGGAGGGGAGGCTCTGCCCATCCCCAACCTCTCTCCAGCAGGCCTCTTGGCATGTAGGGTTGGGCTCCCTCTAGGAACATGGAATGCCTTTTACACGCAGGCCTTTTTTCCAGCAAGTGAATGTTGATCCAGAGAAGTCAGGTGACTTGAATGGAGTCACACAGAACCTGGGCAGTATAGCCAGGTGCCCAGAACTGAACCCAAGAGAATGCAGTTCCCCAGCCTAAGGTGGGCATCTGGAACGCAGGGTGTCACAGCTCTCTAGGGATGGTGGTGTCGGGGCCTACTAGCTTGTCACACCTTGGTCAGGGTCTAGGGTGGGGCAGCATTTAGAGGAGGCAGAAGGGAGGAAGAGGTGGCTATGGGGGCACAGGGAGGGCCTCCCCCTTTCCGTTAAAAGCCCACGGATGCTAGAGCCCCTGAGTAAGAACAGGAGAACGCAGCAGACTCGGAGCTCCTGACCTGCCAAGCATTTAGGGGGTCCACGAACTTGGGCTGGAAATAATGACGTTTTTCCTTTCAGCAACCTTTAACTGAAATGGAGCCCTTTTTTCCACCATGATTGTATCACCAGTGGAAATCATAAATATTTTTCGGTCTTAGTTGGGTCATCACAGATTATCCTGAAATAACAGTTCCCTCATCCTGGCTGAGGTCTTGCTGCTCAGTGACTTCCTAAAGAGGCGACGGTCACCACCCCATAAACTTGCCTTTTTAGCTGGATAACTGTGTTGCCAGAGACCTGGTTTCCTTTATGGTCCTTTGGATTTTGTTTGGTGCATTTAAAAATGCAATCTGAGAAAGCACTCATGAGCCCCCTGAGACTCTGGCAGGATGGGTGGCTTTAAACAGGTTAAGGGCCCTATGTGGGCAGGGGAGAGTCAGAGCTCTATAGCGCGGACCCCAGACCGGGTGTCTTTGGGACAGTATTGGCAACTGGAGACTCTGGGGACAGGATTTAGGAGACAGAGCCCCCACCCAGCCTGTCCTAAGTGGGCAGCACCTCCCCAAGGAGTCCCAGGGCCCTTGGCCCCAGGGCACTGTGTCACCAGGGCAGCAGCCCCCTCTGCCCAGCAGCCCCCTCTGCCCAGCCACATGCGGACAACAGCTTCCTTAAAGCTGCCAGCTGCCAGCTCCCCAGCTCTGCACAAGGAACTCATCCCGGGCAGGCTGGGACTTTAGCCTTGTCTCCCAAGGTTCCTTTGTTTTAAACCCTACATTTCTCCATCTCACTCATGGAGGAAGAAATACAGATTACAAAGGCCCAGCAAATGGTTTTTATAAACTCTTATTTTCTTGCCACAGAACTGCCTTTAATTAGCTTCGAGGACTACAAAGGGCACACGTTATAATAGCACCACTCGGAGGAAGGAGCCCCTGGTGCAGCGCTTGGCAACCGACCTGGGGCTGCTGATTGTCACCAGCCATAGCCAGGTTTGGCAGGAGCGTCTTTCCGTGGGGGACACAGGCCCTGCTCCCCAGACTCTTCTGGTCTAAGCACACAGCCTGTCTCAGCCTCCCCAAGGAGCAAGATAGCCTGACTCCCAGATAAGCTTCTGCTCACAAGCACCCAGATGTGCCTGGGGCACCCCCAGCCAGCCACCTAAGGACTGATTGAGTTGCTGCTAACCAGCAGCAAGGCAGGCAGATGCACAGAAAGACAGATGGACAGTCAGACCGACTTCTGTACCTCAGATGACCATCTGGGCTCAGAAATGCAGGATCATCCCAAACCCTGGAGCTCTAGGTCCCACTCAGCCCCCCTGTTCTAGAGAATTGGTCCTTTGAACATCCCAGAGGCATTGCTCCCCACACATAGCCCACACTAAACTCAGACAATAAATGCCACAGCCAGGAGGGGCTCCCACAGGGACACAGAGAGGTTACATAACTTGCATAACATCACACAGTGAGGTAGCCACCAAGCTGTGGGACTCAAACTCACAGACCCTAGACCCCTAATCTCAGGTGCCACCCTCCCTTTCAGGCTTCTGCCAGGGAGGAGGAAGACAGCAAGTGGGGGTGTCTGAAGCCGGGGCAAATCCTGAGGGCCACACAGAGACCAGAATATCTCAACCAGAGGTCCCAAGAGGGGCATCCTGGACCTTCATCCTCGCTGAGGAACACAGCCCAGAATTCTGGGTCTCTCCAGGGCGTGAAGCGAGGCAAAGATGTCCCGAAACACTTTCTTTTTCCCTGTGACCAGACCGGTCCGCACTCTTTCCAGAGCCTGCTGCCCAGGTGGACCCAGCCTCAGGGCAGCCCCAGTTCACTCCAAACCCCATGGCCCCCCACCTCCTTCTGCTTCCTTTACCCCCAGAGATAACATGGAAACCATGGGGCATGGCCCGCACAGGGATCTAAGGCGCAGCTCCTGGCCCCCTCCTGCTTCCTACGGCTTCCCAGAAGCTGGCCAGCCCCTGTCTGCCCCAGCCTGGGGCCGCGGGTCCAGGTTCTGGCCGAGTGGGGACTGGGGCTGCAGGGCACAGGAGGGAGCCCCATTCATGAGGCAGGAAGCTAGGTCTCCCGTGTCCTTTTTGCCTCAAGACCCTCCAAGGTCTTATGGTATCTATTGCTCCTGTCACACGCTGTTCCCGCCAGCTGAGGGTAAAGTCCCACAGCGATGTTCCACATCAGGAGACCACGGAGGCCACCAACCCCTCTTCCCTCCCTCAGGCTGTCCGCGGCCATCGCATTTAGGTAACCAGACTGTGCAATTGAGGCCAGTCAGGGCGGGCAGTGGAGCGACGCGGTCGAGGCCTGGCCACAGCTCCCTACCCGAAGAGGCCTGCCCAGGGCCCTGGGCAATCATTACTTACCACGGATGAAGGTCGGCGAGTAGGTCGGGAAGGAATCGAAGATGCTGTTGGATGCCATGGCCCACGTTGAAGAAGGTGAGAATTCAGCCCTTGGGGGGGTTGGATTGGGATTGACTTGGCTGGCTGGTTTTTTTTTATTTTTTTTTTTCCCAGCTACTTTTGAAATTAGAAGTGGTTGGGGTGGTGTTGGGTTTTTGTGTGTTTTGTTTTGTCTTTTATCCCCCTGCTGCTGCGAAAAAGAAAAAAGGAAAGAACGCGAGAGCGTGTGTGAGTGAGCGAGTAAAAAAATCCCCAAGGAAAGTAAGTTTCTGTTTGTACCCAAGAATTTGGATTCCCGGTCCCACAGGAATGTCTAGCCACAAATTTTCAACAGCAGCGTATGCAGAGTGTATCATTAGATGGCAGAAGGGCTCTCGGCAGCCAGGGTGGAGGAGCTGGCGGCCTCGGCAGCACAGGGAGCCCCGCACCGCACCCGCGTCGCGGGGATGAATGAATGAGCCTCACCCTCCACTGAGCCCAGGCTGCAGTGGGTGCGAGGGTGGCCGGGGGTGGGAACCAGCGGGAGCCAACCAGCTCCTGAGCAGGGCCCTGGAGGCGGCTGAGGGCCTGGCCTTGTGGTTCTGTGGTCGAGGGACCAGGCCTTCCCAGTGTCAACCCAACCTCAGCTCACAGGATGCGAGAAGGCAGCTCGCGGCCTGGACCCATTGGCTGGGCCGCGGTCACCTGGGCTGTGATGTCACGGCCTCTTAGAAGATCTTGTGGCTGCCTCTCTCTCTTTTTTGGAAAAAAAAAAAGACGACAAAGAAAGAGAAAGGGGGGAAGAAAAAGGTGATGGTTTTTATTTGTGGGGCCAGCCTCTGCATGCGGCCCAAGAAACAGAACTGAAAGTAGTTGGAGCGGGTGGCAGAGCGGTAGCTTGGATGCTGTGGGGGACACTCCTTGCTAATTAAGGGCGGTGTTGGCCAGGGTGGGCTGGGAGCCCCGCAGGCTCCTCACTAGGCACTGGGAGCCCACGTCTAGCATCAGGCAGAGGGTTTGACACCATGGCCACCCAGCCCTGGGCTGCATTCACACCCTGCCATCGGCCCCCAGCGCTGCTACCAGGGAGAGGCGTCCTCATGTGTGGCTGGGTGGCACTTCAGGAGGTTTTATGGGCTTTGGGATTACACACAAATGGAAAACACATGAAGGAGCCGTGGGCTGCCCACCGAGGAGAAGGGCCTTCCTTGGCAGAGCTGGGGCATGGCTGTGCCAAGAGGCCCCCTACAGAACCTCAAGACCATCACCAGGGTCCTTGCCCATCCTGCCCACCTGTGCACCCCCTTCAGTCTCTGCTCCAGTTGACGCTCTGAGCTTTTTGCCTCCAGGCCTGGAGGTGTGCTGTCCTTCCACTCACAGGGCCCTTCGTCAGCGCCCTTACTGAATCTTTCACATCCCAGAGATTCAAGGCTCACAGGAACCCAGAAGCACAAAAGACACAAGAGATGACTCAGCGCTACGCTTCTATGTTCCCAGAAGCCAGGTCATGCCTGGGGGTGGGGGTCAGAGGAGGGTGGTTCTTAGCATTTCTCCTTGCAAGCTCTACTCTCCCATTTCATGGGCCAGACTACAGAGGCCCAGGGTGCTAGAGTCAAGGTGCTTATGGTTACTCAGAATTCTAGAACAGGATTAAAACTTCAGGTTTTTACTTGCATGCCTGGGCCCCAGCTATGACACCATAGTGCCCTTCAGTGCCCTTAGAAGTAAGTCCTGAGACCTCAGAAAGTCCCTTTGCAGTCCCAGGGAGGCTGGGGTAAGGGGCCAGCACCCAGTGTCCGCCATGGACTCACAGTGTCCTCTGTAGCCAACACAGAGCAGGGTGGCATAGTGGAGAGGCAGGACTCATCCAAGGCCAGGGAAACTGATTTCAGGATCTGTCCCTGAACACTGAGTTTCCTAGTGCAAGCAACGGATGAATCCAAGCTGTGAGACCTCGGGGCAAGTCCCTTCTGGGTCTCAGTTTTCTTTCCTGTAAAATGAGAGTGACACCCTTGTCTGGGAGCCAGGGGCCAGGTGAGGACATGGCACACAGTTTCCTTGGCTGAGTCTGTGACACAGCCTGGGCCCCATTATGAGCAGGCCCAGGTATGGAGCTGGCAGAATCATGCAGGGAGGACAGGCTGTCCCGCCCTACCCACCTGGGACAGGCTGTCCCGCCCTACCCACCCAGACAGTGACCAGGATCAGTGGCACAGGTACAGCCTACCTGGGCCGTGGCCTCACGCTTAAGTCAGAAGCATTTTGGAATCTGCTGCATTGCAAAATAGACAGGCCAGAGAATGACGCAATGGGGAAGACCCTCCTTTTCTAGAAATGAAATGGAGGCCCCCAGGGGAAACGAGACTCATCCCAGCTCCCCCCCCATGAGTCAGTGGGACTTGGCACCCTGCTCCCAGCCCAGGGGCTGTTTCCATTCTGCCAACGCCACCCCCAGTTTCCCATACAGCACCCTACGTGCTTCGCTAGATTTTTCCACACCTTTGTAGGCCCCCCTAAGTCCTCTTGCTTGGCTACCTAATGGGCTTCCCCTCCCCAGAAGCTGAATCTAGGCATGGCAACAGCAGACAGCCTGGACGGCTGTGTTGGGTACGGTGGTGTCTCTGTGCCCCATGGTGTCCAGCGCATTCCCAGGAAAGAACTATAGAAGCTCACTGAGTGCCCAGACTAATGGTGGTCCTCCAGGGCCTTACAGTCTCCACCTGTTCCCTCATAAGCATGTGCTGAACTTTGGACAAACCCCTGCAGGCTTGCTGGGGAAGCAGAAAAGACGTGGAGGCTAGAACCATCCCTACCTGAAGGCTGACTGGTTCTAAAGAACTATGAGATTATAGGCAAGAGGATTGACTCTTCTGAGCCTCATTTTTCTTGACTCCGAAATGGGTCCAGTTTCAGTACTTACCTCCCAAAGTTGTAAAGAGGATTGAGTGAGAAAATAATTGTGAGTGCACTTGGCTCATTATGGACGCTCAGTTCCTGGGGCTCCTTTTCCTTTACCTTCTGACTGCATTTTCTTATGTGCAGTAGGAGTCAGTGCCCTCTTATTCTTCATTGGAAACAATTAGATCAGTTTAATGAGAAACACTGGTTAGAGAAGGGAATCATAAAATCTAAAAATAAAAGAGAATCGTAAACACAGTATCATATACTCTTTATTTTAACTTTAAGCCTGCAAATGTGCACAAAATCACCTTCCTCTTCCCCTGGAAGAAGCCAGCCCAGGACACCTCTCCTACAACGTCCACTGTGAGTTCCTCTAAAGTAGAACATGACTGCAAAGCTGCCTCAGAAGTGATCAGCTGGAACAGGCATTGTGATCGCACTATTCCCCTCCCCTGCAACGCTTTCACAACGCCCCATGCATCTCTGATTTGATAGCTTTTTTTTTATTTTTCAAGCGACTTACCTTCACCAAGTCCTTCTAAAGTGTTCAATCTCATTTTCATAAAAGCAGACTTTCCTGTCTGGCCTCGTGCCCTCCACAGGGCATCACCATTGGCTAGAGTCCAACCCAGGGAAATGGGAGGCTGGGAAGCAAGTTCGAGATCACTGGCAGCACAGGAGACAGGATAGCTGAGAAGCCAAACAGAGCCCCCAGAACAGCCATGACAGGAAGCTGCTGTCACCCTTGGGGAAGAAGACAAAGCAGAGGTGGTTACGAGGGCCCCTCCAGAGGAAGGAGGTCCAGTTGCTCTAGCATTTGTACGGGAGCCTTGGCCAGTCTGGAGATGCTACTTGAGATAAAGCCCAAAGCCTGGCCTGGTCCTTTTCTCTCATTTTTCAGTCTCTTCTTGGTGTCTCCCATTGGTCCCAAGTAGCTGGAACCAGCTGACTAGGAGGCTTGGGAGATGTGCCCTGGGGACTCAGATTTCTGCCCCAGAGAATCAAACCCAGGAAAGGGTGGAACAAAGACCCAGGACTGGCATCATGGTCAACAAAACTCTGTATCCGTGAAAATGCAGCCTGGCCACTTGTGTGTGAGCTGATGTTTGGACCCTGACCGCGGTTTCTGTGACCAGGGAGTCGTGTTGCCTGCCAGTCACAAGCACTGAGCCTCACAGTGTAGAGAGGCAGGGCTGCCTGCAGCCCAGGTACAGCCTCCTCCCTGTTCAGACAGGAAAAGGCCAATCCCAGGGATTGGGCCTGAGTTTTACCCTCCAGGGGTTAGCACAGACAGGTTGGACCATACAGGTGGCAGATCTGAGGTGAGCGCTAGTCCAGGAGTCCAAACGCAAGCTTGCCACCAGCAAATCACAGTGCAGGGCCAAGGAAGGTCCCAGGGAGCGGAGTCTGAAGTTGCTGTTTCCTGTCTGTGGGTGGGGGTTTCACTTTCGGGGGCCAGTGCGGAGACACCAAGATGCTACACCCCACACCAGTGTGGAGGACAGATTTATAGGGCTGGTCAGCCCAGCGGGACCAGGATACACAGACCATGCAGAAGGACCGTGAGCTGAGGACCTCCTACACAAGGCACGTCTACTGTGAGCTTTCCACCAGGGTCTCCAGTGACTCTGGGGCTCTGGGGACAGGGCACCCGAACCTCATGGGCCACGTGACATTCCTTGCACTTTCTAGGGAGCACCAGCGAGGAGCAGAATCTGCCCCAGGTCTCCCAGCTTGCAGGTGGGGAGCACAGGATTCGAGCCAGCTGACTCATCCCCCCCCTTGCCTCTCTCCCTGTTGCCTGTTCTGAAAAGGGGGCCGCAGCCTCCCTTGCCCACCTCTCCTTAGCTCTGCTCTGGGGCGCCCTCTGCCCTGCCCTGCACTGCTGCCCCAGTGTGCCTGCACTGTCACCTCATATACCACAGGACTAGCGGCACCCAGGACCTGTTTACCAGGGACCCCAACAGCCTCCCTTGCTGCCTGCCCTTCCCCCGGTCTGCAGTCCCCCTTGGGGTGCACGTTTTGAAAAGGAGCACTCAGGTTAAAGGCAGATGTGACGAGCTGGAGAAGCAGCCCCCTGGAGATGGCACACAGATGGCTCTTCCCTGGGCTGGGGGTGCCACCCTCCCTGACAAGTTTTCTCCCCGCTCCTCTACCTGGCGCCCCAAAGCTGGGGGAGCGGGAGTAGCACGCACACTGAACAAGGAGGATTCAGCTGCAGGTCTGCCAAAGCGGCTACCACCACATACCCAAGTTACCCCTCGGTTCCCTTTTTCTCGCTGAAGTCCCTGCCAGGCAGATGGGAGTGCTGGGACCTCAGCACTGCCTAAGCCAGGGGCTGTGAAGAGGGGCTGACCGCACCCCACTGCCTCGCCTGTGGAGTGGGGACCGGCACACTCAGCCCCCGCCTCCTCCCAGGCCGGTAAGGGGAGCAAGGGACTTCCGGGAAAAGAACATGGTGGATATGGGCCTGGCCACATTCCCGATCCGAGAATGTCGCACAGCCAGTAGTCTGAGAGCCACGGGCAGTGGTGTATAAGGGTGTGTGCATGTGTGTGTGTGTGTCTACCTGTGTGCAGGGAAAGGACAGGCCAGAGGTAGGGGCTGATGGCCAACTCCCGCCTGCCCACCAGCCCCTTAAGTCCTGCTGTGACAGGTGCTGAGACCTGGGGCTTCTGGAGATGACCCCAGCCCAGGGCCACCTGGGGGTGGGGGTGGGGGATGGGATGCATCCCTTGAGCTGTCATGCCTCCTTCCCAGATGCTGGTCAGCCCCAAGGCTACTCCTATGTCCCTCTGAGACCTGGAAAGCCTTGCCTGTGAGATGCTCCTCTCCTGCAGAATCACAGTCCTCTTAGAGGAAGAAAGAAACCCCCAAACACAGCCCCTTTCAGCACTCAAAATGATCTTTCTCCAGGTCTTGAGGTAGAATAATCTATTTTTAGCACCAGAGTGTTCTGCCAAGACCTTTGACCTGCTGAGGGGTGGCCCTGAGTGGCCACACTCGACCTGAGGGTGCTGCTCCACAGGAGGGTAGGCAGGAGACTGAGAAAGCCACCGGTTGCCAGAAGGATGTCACCCTCTGGACTCGGCCCACGGTTCCTGCCCTGTCCCATTCAGCAAAGAGTTTTTCAATGCCAGGCCCCCCTTTCCTCCTGGTGCCTTCTGACTGCAAGCCTAGCAATAAGTACTAAAACGACCATAAACAGGTACACAGGCAGCACCCACCATGTGTAGGTAAGCACCCTGCATTAAATGCTTCATGAATTCCCACAATAACCCTTTCACAGTCAAAGCCCGAGGCTCAGAGAGATCAACTGACGCATCTAAGAGGCTGCATTTGAGTCCCAGCAGTCTATGTCATCATTATTTAGCCCCATCATTATTTAACAGCTGAGCAAACAGAGGCTCAGAGAAACTAATACACTTGCTCCAAATTCTGAATGGTAGGTCCAGGCCCATGATAGGGCTGTGTGACCCAGAGCCCATGACCTCTGTGTTTCTAGGACATGGTACCAATGACCTCAGTTAATTCTAATAAACGATGAGGAGGGGAGTGTCTCTGATATCCTCCTTTCCTTCATTCTGCTGAGGAGGAAACTGACGCTCAGAGAAGTAAAGGGGCCTGCCTGAGGGTGTGCAGCAGGAAAGGGGTAGGGATGGTATTTGAACCCTGTCTGCTGGAACCCCAAAGCTGGTGCTAGAGGCTCCCATCTCGAGCCCACTTCCCACTCCACTCTCAGGCCTTGCACTCTTGTTCGAGGGCCTGGGCCCCAGGAGAAGCTAGCACTGGGCTGTCATTTAAAAAATGGCTTGGTCTTAATGTATTCCTCCCCCTCTTTCACCCTCTCCTTCTGTTTCAACCATAACGAGCCCGTTTGCAAGGGTGTGCTGGCCAGCAAATTTGCTGACCCAGGCAGAAGGAAAGGGGGTGTCATTATGTGGTTGGGAAATGGTGGGGCATTTCATATGCCACCGATCCAGCATCTCAGGAATTCCGGCGGCCCTCCAGGAAATGAGAGGATTAGCTGCCATCCAGCACTGTGGTCTGTGCTCTCTGCGTGCTCTCTCCTGACCTACCTCAGGAGGTACCTGAGCACCTAAGAACAGCCCTGTAGGACCCTGTAAGGCGAGGAGCTGCCCAGGGTGAGGGAAAACCTGACCACTAGGCTACAAGCTGAGGGTGACGTTTGGAGAAGCCAGGAAGAGAGAAGGGCAGGCATGTACCCTCGGCCACACCGCTAAAGCCAAAGTCACCTGACTGGTGGCCCAGTGCCCTTTCGGTGACACCAGGCTCAGGGGGTGACTTGCAGGGTGCAATCAGACACACTCTGTGCCTGCATCCTGCATGCCCTCACTCAGGAAAAGGTGTATGAGTACATGGTCACAGTTTGGGTTCTCCCAAAGGCAGACCTTGACTCTCAGTGGAACAGGGCGGGGCAGGGCACTGCACTTTCTTCTATTATGACCAGAAAAATCTGGTGTATCTTTTCATTTTGATTTTAGCTTTTATTTTTTTCCCAAGTTATACATGCTTGGACTTTAAAGAATCAAATATTTCTATAAGGCTCTCCTTCCTAGTCCCAGAGAAATTCACTTTCAACTCTTTATCTTTTTTTTTTTCTTTATCTTTCTACATAACTCACTTTCCAAGTTCAGTGTGATTTTTCCACGAGGTCTTATCCATTGAAGCTCCCCGTGGAAGAGGGCTGTGCCCTCCTCCAGCCCCTCCCTGCTGGGCACCATCCTGCCCTCCCTGGATGTCAACATCTCTGTAGATTTCCTGTCAGGGTTTCCTTTCTGACATCTGAGCCAGATTATGGTTCTGATTTCATTTCTTTCCTTGTACTCTTATTTTCTCTAGAGTTGTTTAGCTTTTCATTTGCGTAATTTTCTGTGTACTTCCTCAAACTCTGCCAATCACCTAAGTCCCCTGTTAAGAAACAGAATAACATCTATTCTCTACTCAGTCTGTCCTTTGGGAGCCTGCTCTTCTGAAATCCCCTGACTTGATCTCGTCGGCATTGGCTGCTCTCTATTGGCCTCTTCGAATTCTCCAGGTGTGCTACTCAGCAGTCTGTCTGAGGTCCATCTCTCTCCATAGTCACCCTGGGCTTTGCTTTGCCTCCCTCACATGGGAGTCTCTGCTTTCTGGGTCTGTTCTCTTTCTTGGCTTACTTGCCTGCGGCGGAGCACATCTTCCAGCAGCTTCCTTAGAAAGGGTGCGTGACAGGTAGATGTAGGCATAGATCACGGATAGTTTGGCTGGATATAAAAATCTCAGTTGGAAAAACTTTCCCTCAGATTTCAAAAGCATTTCATGGCCTTCCTGCTTTCTTGTGCTGCTCTCGACAAATCTGATTTTTACTATCTGAAAATAGTCTGTTTTTGGCCTCTGAAAGCTTTGGGGATGTTCTTGTTGTCTCAGGTGAGATTCTACACTGAGATGCCTCAGTGTGGTTCTATTTTCTCTATTGTTCTAGACATTACATTAGCCTTTTATGGGTCCAGATATGTACAGTGAGCAATCCTGGATCATTTTCATGAATTATTTCTTTGATCATTTTCTCTCTTTCTTTTTTACTCTTCACTCTTCGAATTCTCAAGAATTCTAAAATTCTTATCTGTTTTTGTTTGTTTTGTTTTGTTTGTGTTTTGAGTACTGGGGTTTGAAACCAGGGCCTCCATACTGAGCAATTCTCCAACCCTTTTTGTATTTTATTTTGAGACAAGTTCTCACCGAGTCCCTCAGCTGCCCGCGCTGAGCTTGAACTTGAGATCCTCTTGGTCCGAGCGTCCTAAAGTGCTGGGATTATAGGTGAGCCACCATGCCCAGCTCCGTTCTGATTTTTTTATCTCTGTGTTTTTGTAGTTGGTGCATGAGGATATCTATATGTGTGTTATGACAATTTTTTTTCTGGAATTCCTTGAAACTCTCTTGAATTTCTCATTTCTGTTATAATTGGAATTTATGCTTTCTGTTTTCTAATTATTATGTTTCAAAACTGCCTGTCCTCGGTGCACACAGGCAGCCCCTTCTTTTACCCCTCTGAGAATATCACTCATAGAAGTTTTTTTTTTTTAAAAAAGAGATTTCATCTTCTTGCATGTCTGTTTCCTTCAAGTTATTTTTTTTCCCACTTGGTCACATTTTTCCCGGTCCAAGCTTTCTTCCTACGACTTCTGACCTCTGGCTGGGTACCCTACTTAATAGTGGGCTCCTGGACTCTTAAGTGGCATCTCTGGGTATTGAATGGAGCTGTCTGTCTCTGGACATCATAGACGGGGCGCCTGGCTGGGTCATCTCCTCGGTCAGTATCTCCAGATCTTTCTTCGAAGTCTGCTTGGATCCCTGGGGTAGACTCTTGCAGTCTGCTTGGAAGGTACTGGCCAGGCTGCCAACGCTCTGGGGCAGGATTAGAATGCTCATCCATCATGTTAACTTGAGCCTCCGTTTTTAGGACTGCAGTCTCCTCCTTTCACTTGGCTGGCCTGCTGCTGTCCAGAGTCTGTCTGTTTTTGTTGGTTTTTCCTTCCAGAAAATAAACCTGGACTATTTTACTGGGGGGAGGAGGAAGATGTGGAGGTCTGACTGCTTCCTAAACAGACTTCCAAATAGTGCTCCTGTTCTGAGCCCTCCTCTGCCTGCTCCCGGCCAGAGCTGTCTTCAGAGGCTGCTGTCCGAGGAGCTAAGCTGTCTCCAGCTCCCGCTGTGTGTGCAGAGACTCAGCCCGGGTCTGCCAAGTCTGTGGCTTCTCGCACAGTGCCCTGCCAGTCCCTACACTTGCTTGCTGTTATCTTTGCTCCTCTTCCCTTTGACTTGGTAGATTTTCGCTAAAGCAAAACTAACAAAAAACATACTACCCCCGTCCAACAACAACCTTTCTTTGCTAGGAAGCAGAGAGGGACACGTGCATTCCGTCCCAGCTTTCAGGTTTCTAGATTGTGGGAAAGACAAGGATTCCAAGCATATCCAGGGCAGGCTCCATGGATAGAAGATGCTAACCCTCCCCTAATTAATTCCTACCTAGTAATCATGTGTAAATTTTATTTCTAGTCAAAAGCTCAACAGGATTTTTAATGGAACTTGATAAACTGTTTCTCAGGCTCGTAGAGAAGAGTAAGTGGCCAAAAGAGGAAAGAATTTTTTTTTAAAGCCAAGCTAATTTTGTAAAAGAGGAGCAAAGATGGGCACAGGTCACCCTCTGTCCAGACACCAGGGGCTGGGTGCATTGCGTCCAGACAGCAGAGAGGTCTTGGCCCTCGGAGACCTAACTCTGGCGGGGAAACGAACAAAACATCTGCAGACAGAACCTGTGCGCTGCCGTCCGGGTGTCCCCTTGGGCATCCTGGTAGAGAGAGGACCCCCTCAAAGGGCTCCTCAGGGACGGCTGATGAGGTAGGTATTGATGGGGGTGAGGACAGGTGAAGGGTGGGTGACACCCGCGAGGGTGACAAGGTACCCAGGGGCAAGCGGCAATGGGAAGCCCTGATCTCCAACAGGAAGGGGCGCAGGGAGCAGGATGTGCAGGGAGCCCAGCAGCTGGTGGAGGGGGATCTGGGAGTCTGGGACAAAGGCAACCGTCAGCCTCTGGGCACACAGGAAGGGTAGAGAGAGGGAAAGGCGGCAATGACAGTCAGATGGAGAATAACAAAGACACATAGACCTCACATCTTTCCCCTTAGAGGTCCTGCAGGTAGCAGAGTGCCACAGCTCCCGAAGTGACTTCCCAGTCAATGCCTCCTGTCAACAACGCCGCTCTCCACCACCACGCTAGAGTCTGGTCACCCTCACTCCCCATTACTGTTGACTTAACCCTTAAAATAGTGCTCCTAGTTCCTCTTTTTTTCTTTCCTTTTGGTGTTGAGGATACAACCAAGGGCCTCATGCACTCCAGGCAAGGGCTGCCCTCCCAATCCCCCACCACCTCTTGCCTGGCACTGTAGGCAGCTCACTCCGTACCCTCCCATTGGGTCGTGGGGAGTTGGTCCAAACCTGCCGCAGCTCTCCACGGCTTCCCACATCTCCCTTTTCCCCCGGGCATACGCAGTGTGCGTGGCCTACACACGGCCTCACACTGTGAATCTGGCCCCGTGTCACCTCCGTGGGGGCTGCCCCTTCCATGCCGGTGATGGAGGAATCACCATGCCTCCGAAATGTCTCCTTATCCCCCCAACTGATGAGTGAATATCGGCTCCCATGGCACCTAACTGGGACCCGACATGATTACAGATCTGAGAAGAGCTCATCTGCAAGGACCCTAAACCTTGTCATACTGAAGAGACAGAGAGAGACCGGATGGCAAGGAGAAGAGGTGCCCTGCCCCTGGAGCACAGATTGGAGAGACCTCAGAGGGTCTAGATCAGAAAGCCTAAGGAGAGGCAGGGAAAGGGTCTCCTCTGGAGCCCGAGGGCAAGGGTGCTTGGTTTCTAGTAAAGGGGTCTAATGTGAGCCACACTGTTGTGAGGTAAACCGAGGTGGGTGTTTCCAGAATGTTCTACACAACCTCACTACACCACCCAGGGGCTTCTCCCTTGCTGGTGGCTCTCAAAGCTCCCAGATGTCAGGACTCCCCAGGATCCTGTGTCTAGGGCAGAGCCTTCCTTCAAACCAGGGGCCCCTGATTTTCATCAGAACCCCAAAGAGGGTTAGGAACCTCCTCAGGCTGGCTTGAGTCTTCAGCCTTGGCTTCCTGGTTTCCACTGTAGGAAGCCAGCTCTAGCACACCAGGGGTTAATCTCTCCAGCTCCCAGCTGAGGCCAGGGAAGGCCTGGGGAAAGTGCAGGTTAAGATTACTCTGGACTTACAGAATGCCAAATGTTACATGGGATATGCTAAAAAATTAGGCATATCTTGTTCCTCTATGCATTTTTTGTTGGTATGTTTTTAATTTGTACGTGTGTATGTGTATGTGTGTGTGTGTGTGTATGTGTGTGTGTGTGCTTGAGACAGGGTCTCACTACATAGTTCAAGTTAGGCTTGAATTCAGTATGTAACTCAGGCTGGCCTCGAACTCATGGTAACCCTCTTGCCTCAGCCTCCCAAGTGTTGAGATTACAAGTATGAGCTACCTCATCCAGCCTATCAGTGCATTTTGATGTGAAATGTTGTCCTTGTTTGTTTAGTAATTGAAGCAATATATAAGCTAGAGCTTGTTAACACTGATGCCTCAGGACTTGTTTAGTGCTCACCTGGCCTCCTGGAAGCAATTAACAATGAGTACCAAAGTACCACTATATTCTCTGTTTATCTGAAATTGAAATTTACCTGGCCATCCTATACTTTATCTACCAACCTATCTGGGCCTGGACCCCTGCGTGGGAGGGCTTTGAGAGGCAGAGGTTGATTCAGGATTCTTTTCACAGCATTTGTACCTAGTAAGGGGGAGCCATGGGCAGCCACAGCAGGATGCGGAGCAGGGGAAGGTGAGTCCTGACTTGCATTTCAGAAAAGTCACCGGGGCAGAAGGGGCTTAGGTGGGACCACAGGCAGGGAGACAGCCAGGCTTTGGTGATGTCTAGGAGTGGGCCCAGAGGGGGACACAGGGTGGTGGCTTTGCGGAAGGTGGTGAGCTGGGTTACACGGGGGATTTAGGAAGCCAGCAGAATGAGCAGACTGTTCTCAGGGCTGTGGCCTGCAACCATCTGTGGATGAGGTGCGGCGAACAGCCTGTGGGATGCCAGGGAAAGGTCACAAGGGTTGAGCCGACCGGTGCCCAAGGGCTGGGGAATAGGGGTCCCACAGCCTCAAGGGAGTCTGCCTGTGGCAGCCTCTGGAGGCATCTTGATGGTGGGACAAAGGCAGGGGGCTGCAGGGAGGCTGTGTCCCAGGTCAGGCAGGAGGGAGAAACAAAGAATGTTCTGAAGACCTTGAGTCCGACCAGCCCCAGCCCAGGACCCAGGTGGTCCTGGTGCAGGGGCGCCCTGCTATAGAAAGAGCAAACGGTGGAGGCGTGGAGTGCCAGCAACACACAGGGAGAGTCCCATTCCAGAAGTCTGGGGCCACCTGTCCCCTTCCCTGCCTGCCCCTCCTGCCCCAGAATCCTGACGCTCCTCCATCCCAAGAGGCCTGCCTGCGTGATTCTGGTCCCACTCATGACAGCCAAGGACCAGCCCCCAAACCATACCACAGCAGGAGAGCAATCAAGACTCCGCCTGCTCTGCAGACTCGGCACGGCATGGTAAGGTGCAGCAGATAAGCTTTCTGCTTGTATGTGGTCAAGGTGTCAGACGGGCTGGCTGCTGTCTGCTTCTCTCCGTGGTTCTTACTGCTCAGCCGGGCCTCCAGGAAGCCTGAGGAAAACGTGGGTAAAGCCCACTCATTCATGGAGTGTGGGCTGGGGTAGAACCTTCAGCTCCACCGCAGCCCCAGGGAATGCAAAATACCTGGTCCTCTCTTGGTCTACAATCCCCCATGGCTCCCTAGGACCCACCACCTCACCTCCACACACCTCTGCCTGGTGTCCAAGGTGTCCCGGGATGCCCTCTGCTGCTTCTCCCTCTTATACTGGCCAGGATGGATAGTGCTCTGCACCCACCAGCCCCCAGGTCACCTCCTGCATCCCCTCCCTCCCTTCCACCAATGTCTAAATCCAGCTGAGTCTCCATGTTCCTCCCCCAGGAGGGCCCTGGCTGCCAATCCCATTTGTCTACTTTTTGAACTTCTTGTAGCTTGTGTCGTCTCCCGATAGCCTGCTTCCCCCTTTCCTGCGTGGCACGGTGTGGTAGGTTGGCAGCAGCATCTGTTAAATGCTCTACCCTGTTCAGATCCAATATGCACAAGTGAAGCCTTCCCCTTCCCAGTGGTGTGGTTCAGTGCTGTGCCTCTGTGCTCCATGTCAGGAAACTGAGGCACAGAGGGGCTCAGGATGGCCCACAGTCACATAGCCAAGAAGTACAGGGCTGGGATGGACCTGAGCCTTTCCAAATTCAGGATCTGGGGCTTCCTGACCCTGCTCTGTCCTCCTGCTGGGATGCCCCCGGGTTTGTCCATTAAGCAGGGTCCTCAGGTGAATGAAGGAGTGGCCCCTGGGTGGGTCTACACTGATTTATGTTTGTACCGGGAATCGAACTCAGGACTTTGCGCTTGCCAGGCAGGCATTGTGCCACTGAGCTATATCCCTGGCTGGTCTACATTGACTTTGATTTCAACAAAATCAGTTTCTTTTCTTTATTATTTCTTCTTTCTTTTTTTTTTTTGAATAATAAGCATCCCTTTATTTGCTGACTGCCATTACAAAAACTGATTACATTAGCAACAAAAGTGTTCTCTTGAGTTGATGTCAGAGGCAGTTACTCCCCTAAAGTGTGTTAAGTAAAACAGTGTACATCAGTATTAAAATGTTAAATTTTACATTGTCTTTACCACTTTGATCTTCTGAACAACTGAATTGAGCAAAATAAGGTAAAAGATTATATGTTTATTTTATCTTCAGGAATGTAAAGGTCTAATTATTCAAACAGTTTTTATTATAAAACTAAACTCTGAAGGTGTCTACAGAGTTGGCTTCTTTTTAAATTTTTCTCTTTAAATCAGTGAAGTCTTTGGCACTTTTTGTTTCTTTTCTTTCTCTGCAGTACCAGGGATCGAACTCAGGACCTTGTGCTCAACCAGGCAGGAGCTTATGCCACTGAGCTATATCCCCAGCCTATTTCTTCTTTCTTCTATAGTATTTATTTCTTCTGACAAAAGTTTATATTCAAGTCTGATTCTTAAATCCAATGCTCTACCCAAGGCACTCCATTGCCATTGTTCCAGGGAAGTCCCTGAGCTAGAGAAGGCTGGGGAGGTGACCTATCTGTTTTCTGCCTGTGGACTGACTGCATCTATCAGGAGGTTATCACAAGGGAAAAACCCCAATTCAATGGGTAAATTTACATGTGACCTGGTGAGGCCAAAGATCTGTGCCCAGATGTACAGTCAAATGCCAGACTAACGGTTGCTTTGAAGGTAGTTTTTAGATGAGATTAATGTTTCACTTAGTAGACGGAGTAAAGCAGATGGCCCTCCATAATGTGGGTGGGCCTCATCTAATCAGTTGAAGGCCTGGGGGAGGAAATAAAAGACTGACTCTCCCAATGAAGAGGGACTTCATCCTGTGGACTGCCTGGGGACACATGCTGTCACATCACCTCTTCCCTGGGTCTCCGGCCTCAGGCAGTCCTGAAGAGCTCAAATGCCAGCCTCAACACCTGAGAGCAATTCCTTAAGATACCTTTTTTTTGTTTCTGTTTTCTGCTGCCTTGCCTTTTTGGGTAGGCTCTTTATGAACTGCAGAGGAAGTGCCCAGCAGTTCTAACTTCCTGCCTCAGCTTAGTATATCGTGGGAAGGAAAGGATTTAAAAAAAAAAAAATCCAGCCAAAGTTGTAGGGGGGCTGCTCATTGGTCTGGCTCTGACTATGTGATGAGCCAGAGCCAGACACTTTGCCTGTGACCAGGAGGAACCGGGTCAGCCTCCCTTCTTCTGGTTCACAGTGGTTCCACATAGGGACCCTGAAGCTGTTCCCAGGCTTCAGGGAGCCCCAGCTAACAGCACTCTATGGTGTGGGACCCAGGAATTTGTGAGATGGGGCTGGGGGTCAAAGCCAAGCTCAGGATCCCCTCAGAGCTGAAAACAAAGCCTGCAGGGAGCTGGCCAGTGACTGTCCCCTCCTTGCACCTACCCTTTGGGTCTTTTAGCTCTTGCCCTGACTCATGCTTCAGTCCTCTGTATCCAATTCCCAAATGGCTACATACTTCCAGGGGCAGGGAGCCCGTTACCTGTCAAGGCAGCCCAGGGCTCTTTGGGAAGCTCCCTGGGAGAAAATTCTCTTTCGTGTTGAGCTGCCGTCTGCCTCTGAGCCTCGGCGCATCAGCCCCACGTCTGCCCTCTCTTCCTCCCACTTCCTGTCCCAGTCTAGGCCCTCTGCTGACTCCCGAGTTTATCACTGCTCTCCAGCCAGCTCTGCTCTCCGGGGCTCCAGAGGCCCAGCTGAGCACACTGCACATGCCCTCATTCCTCCTCGCGGGGACGCAGTAGTAATGTGCGCATTTCACAGAGGCGGAAGCTGAGCCCCACAGACAAGGAGGCTACTGAAGGTCACTTGACTAATATGGGGCTGAGCAGGAGGCCTGCTCTGGCTGCAGATCTCAAGTTCTTTGCCATAAGGCTGCCCTGTCTTCAACTCTTCCTTAGATGATGTGGTTCTGAGGAGCCCCTGCTGTCTTTGAAGGTTTCTTCTGGACATGGTCCAGGACAGCAAAGCTTCTCGAGGTAGAGCGCCCAGGACTGAACTGTAATGGTTATAACTCTTATAATTCCATAGTACGAAAATCCCTCGCAAACTGGCTTAATTACTGGCTCATATAACTGCAAATTTCAGGGTTATATGGTTTCAGACAGGGCTTGATCCAGAACCTCAAGCAACATTATCCCGGCTCAGACTCTTCTCCTCCCTCTGCAGTCCTTCCCAAAGCTCTCCTCTGTGTTGGCCTCATTTTCACGCAGGCCTTTGGGCAAATGAGATTTCACATTTTATCAGTTCACCAAGTGTGTGTGGGGGGGGGAGGTTCCCCCTTCCAAACTCCCAGGACTGGTTCTCATTGGCTTGGCTTGAGTCATGTGCTCTCTTTCAACCAGTGACGGGATTCTGGATCCAGTGCTCTGATTGGATAGGCCTGGGTCATGCACCAAGTCCGGAAGTTTGTCATTCCAGCCAGATCCATGGCTACTAAAGGAGGAGCTGGGGTTCCCTGAGGGAGAACAAGGTGCTGTTTATAGAAGCAATGAGAATGGAAGGGGGCAGGCGGACCTGGGGTGCCAATCACGAACCAAATCTTCCCTGTTGGTGGTGAATGGGGTTCGTTCCTTACAGCTAGAAGGCAACTCCCACCTCCACCCTCCAGGTTTGCTACTTTAAGTCATGCCGCCTGGAATCTGAGAGTCACTTGGGGCAGCCCTGTCACCTGGTCAGTGCACATCCAAGCTCGTTATACTCATGTGACAGGTTCATTGCCTGCCTAGGTCAGTATCATGGTACCTAGAACAGTACCCAGGCCATATACTCAGGAGTGTTTGTTGAGTGAATAAACAGGACCAAGTTTAGGGCTAGCTGAGACTACCCCTACAGGGTACTGTGAGCTTAGCACCTCCCGGTGCAGCTGTGGGTCACAGTTAGTGTCAGAACTGAATCATGTAATCCTCCACCCCCCTTTGAACCTGTGTGAGGCAAGTGTTACCTTCTTTAGCACATGAGGAACCCAAGGACTCAGAGGGGTTGTGCAATTTACCCCAGGTCACACAGCCAGGGTGTAAGGAGTTGAGACATGAGCCCAACAGACAGACAGGCCCAAAGCCCGACCTGAGATGGCTGCAAGTGACCACTGCAGCAAACGTGCGCTGAGTGTCCACTACAGGTCAGGCAGCGGGGCAGGTTTCCAGGGACCGCCTACTCTCCTTGTCTGTAGCAGCTCTGCAGGTGGGTGCTAACTTAGCCCATTTCTTCTGTGAGGACACAGGCTCAGAGCAGGTAAGTGACACATGCTAGGTCACACCAGGATGGCCCGAATCTATGCTCCTGGGGACTGTGTGGTACCTCTTGCCCCGCCTAGCTGCCCTTGGTCTAGTGACTGCAGTAGGCCGTTGTCTCAGGCATTCGGACGCAGCCTAACAGAAAGGCCAGAGCCTCTGCCCTTGAAAGGCACTGCAGTGGGAGGGGAGTCCGAAGCTAATAGACCACAAGGGACAGATGTACACAGATGTTTGAACACCTTTGGACACAAGGGAATGGGCCGAGCTGTTGGGAGGTGGTGCGGGTCCCAAGAAGAAGAGGATCACATGCAAAGGCCCTGGGGTGGGGCAGACTTGGCACATTCCCGAGGCAGAAGGGAGGCCAGTGGGACTGTAGCAGATCATGGGGTGGGAGGAGAGAAGACTGGCAGAGGCCAGACTTGTGGGACCTGAAACCCATAGGGAGAATTTTGTTTTCCCGGGGCAGGGGGAGCCCCTGCAGGATTCTGGGTGGAGGGGTGACCCGGCCTGACTTGTGCTCAGGGGCCTGGGTGGATGGCTGCTGTTGAGGATGGATTCTAGGGGAATCCTAGAATGGCTGGAGATGCTGGAGGCTGGCCACAGAGCCTTGGCAGGGACCATGTGGGATGCCTCTCCCAGGTAGCGGCGGGCATGAGAAGAGTGTGCAGCCCATGCAGTGAGGATGAGGTCCATTAGCTGGGGTGGATGCAGGAGGCAGGCCTGGGGATAGCACAGAGGGCTTGTTTTGTCCTAGAGCTGTTTGAGAGACACAGAGTGTGGGTGAGAGGAACCCACAAGGCAAAGAGTAGGGGTGCGGCCAGAGACCTTAGGGAGGGAGGCGTCCTTATCCAACAGCCCACTTCAGCTACCCACTCATGGTTCACTGCATAATCTTGGTAGGCTCACGGGCATCACTATACCCACTTCACAGAAGAGAAAACTGAGCCCTGGGGAGGTAAATGACTTTTCCAAGGCCCACAGGGAGCCCAGATCTGAGTGCATAAAGGTGTGTAATATCAGTGAGGAATAGGGATGCTGCTATTTAAGTCAGGACAAGTGGCAAGAGAATGAAGACCCAACACTCGAGCTGGCTTAGGTAAAACAAAGTGAAATAAATGGGCAATAAAGGTATCAGACTGATTCATAGAACTGAAAAGTCCAGAAGTAGAGTCTGCTTCAAGCACAGGTGGATCCAGGGGCTCAGTGATGCTACCACCAATCCCTGTGCTCCTCATTCAGCCCTGATGTCCTTGGCTTTACCTACTTTCTCAGGCAGGCTTTTCTGACTCTGTGTCAAGGGGTCACCATAAACTTGGCTGTCATCCTATCAGCTTCCACCAAAGTAGAAAGAGATCCCCTCTTGGCACAGTGCAGCAAGGGTCCAGGCCTGACCGTCCTTGGACACTTTGGCTCAGGTACACATGCTGAACCCACCTGAAACGTGAGTCTTGCCCTAGAGTTGAGGTGAGGAGGGGACCCAGCCGCCACCTACCCCAAACCACAGGGAAGGAACATCAGGGAGCGGCCATTCTTCACTAGGAAGGGCCTGGTGTTACTGGCAAAGGAAAGGAGGCTGGGGGTATCTCGGGGAGGGGGCTGACCTCAGGCTTCTGCTGCAGAGGTGAGGCTGCCAGGCTCCACAAAGCAGGGCTGCTGTGTAGACCAGGGCTGCCCCCAAACCAGTTCTAGAGTTGGGGGGCTCAGGCTTGAACAACCCTCCTCTGATTCCTCTCTCTTCCGCTGGTCCTGGGAAACATTTCTGCAGGGTCCTGTAGAGCATCCTGTCCTGGGCGTGCAAGTGCCTGGCTTTTCTCTGCAGCTTGGGCTCTGCATCCCACCTTCCTCAGCCACTCAAGCCACTCAGCTCTATTTCTGGAGAGGCCCCGCCCACTCCAACCTTTGGGCCTTTGCTGGAGCCGCGACCTCTTCCTGAATACCTTCCAGGCCACCCCACAGTCCTGCAGCTACTAGGGGCCCATGCCACACTGGTTGGGACCAACTTCCCCCACTACCTGTGGGCGCCTGCTGTTTTTGGTGTCTTCCTTACCCAGCCTGGTGGGCAGAAAATGCTACCAAATAAACATATTATGAATGAAAACATTATAACTGAATGATGGGAGGGAGGGAGGGATGAAAGACCGAGAGGGGAGGGAGGGCGGGTGGAGGGAGAAACAACCTATTTTGAACAGGACCTTTCCTGACTGCCTTCCTGGAATCTTGTGTTTGAAGCCCGATGTGGCACAGTGCAGCACCAGCACATCCATCATTTGTGGATATGCTGACCATGCTGCCTCATCGTCACTTCCTGTAATTCCAGGAAACACACCGTGCCCACCTCCGTTTTTTTCTCCCACCTCCCATCCCCTTCCCGGGCCACCCCCCCACCCCAGGTACACACAGAGAGTCTCATCACCACTGACTTCTGAGGACCAAAGGCCTTACCAGTGCCCGCAGTGGCATCCCCCACCCGGCACAGGACGAGGGTCAGGCTCAGACCCATCTCTCTGTACTGGGAGACACCAGCCAAAAGGAGGACTGGTTTCCAGGATGGAGCGGGGCACGTGCTAGGTGCCTGCTGTGTGTGGGTGCTTCATCCATACTCAGCATTCATCGCTCCAGTGACCCTGTAGGATGGGTATTCATCTTCCAGCTGCATAGGGGAGAAAACTGAGGCTCAGAGAGGTGCAGGGACAAGACTAAGGCCTTGCAGCTTTGAAGGGACATGGCCAGAAGCGGCCTCCAAGCGGTGCTATGCCGGGAAAGAAAGAAAGGTAGGGGTAAGGCCTGGTTTGCAGTGTTGCCAATTTCTGTGGTGTAAATCCTCCCTCCAAAGCTATTTTCAGACTACAATAACAGGTCGGCAAGTTCTCAGATATTTCACAATAACCTCTTGCAAGCTCATAGCAGCAGCAGCAGTGGCCCCAGTGCACTGCTGATAGTCTGTCTGTCCCCACCGCCAGGTCTCTGCCACCTGGACAAAGGGAGGTGGGGGACAGGCTGGAGTCGCTGGGCTGAGGTGGTGGTGGCCGGGCAGGGAAGCATCTTGTCCGCTGGGTCTGTTTCTCTCTGGCTGTCCTGCAGACAAGCTCTCCCTCCCGTTTCTGAGGGTTCCTCTGTCTCTCCTTCACACGAACTCTCCCTCCCTTGCAGGAAGCATTTCAAAGACTGTTTTGAAAACAACCCAGTGACTGAGTTTACAGCTCTGCTCCCCCTGCTAGAGAACAGGACGTGAGAAGACCAGGCTGAATTTCCGGTGTGAAATGCAGTGCTGGCTTGCTGAGCAGAACAAGGGTCATGCTGTGGTCCTGAAGGACCCAAAGCCAGGGTCACCTGGAGTCAAGCCTTGAGCAGTGCAGCTTGCGGGGTGCTCAGACCATGCCTGTCCCCGCCCCCTCCCCCCAGACAGGTTTTCCGGACCATGCTGGGGACAGAGCTGAGCTGGGGACAGAATGTTCCACCACACACCACAGTCACACCCCATTTATCCAGGCCCTTGCCACAGGGCAAGAGGGGCCACCCACCTTGAGCTGCTTCTTCCCACTGTGGGTGTGACCTGGGCAGGCCACTTTGCCTCTGTGAGCCTGTTTCCTCATCTGCCTCATCTGGGGCAGGTGAGGCAGATTTGAGGTCTTTCTGTGGGACTGTACAGAAGTCGACACACCTAGCAGACTCCCTGGTAGGACTCTGTAGGACAGGGTGCAGTGACATTGGTTCCCTGTCCAGTGGGCAGGAGCAGAGTCAGGGCAGGGAACGGAGACATCCCATAGAAATGCTACCTTAGCATATAGCAAAGCTATTACTCCTTGAGCCTCTTTGGATGGAAACTTTCGCTGGTCAGCTGCAGGGCCTTAGGCAGGTTGCTTAACCTACTCCTGGCTCGATTTCCCACTCTATAAAACAGAGTTTATAATCAGACCTGCCACCCAGGAGTATTGCATGGATTCCTGAGTGAGTTACTATGTGAAAAGTGCTTAGAACTCTGCTTAGCGTACAGTAAATGCTTAGCTAATGGCAGCTGTTATCATCTTTTTTTTTTTATTTTAGAAACATAAAAGTACAAAAACATATTGACAAACAGACACCCATTATCATAGAAAATAGTACAATCACAACTAATCTATAGACAAGGTGATATGGTCTCAACAGTAGTTGTTG